>PVIY010003887.1:0-108223 GCA_004026745.1 Myrmecophaga tridactyla | reverse complement strand
GGGGGAGGGGCGCCGGCTGCCGCGGCTTTGGGGAACTCACAGATCTGGCGAGTGCCATCGTTTGGATTCAGTCCCTGCTACTGTTTCCTTTCTCTCCACGGAGCCGCCTATGGGGGAGGGGCGCCGGCCGCCGCGGCTTTGGGGAACTCACAGATCCGGCGAGTTGCTGTCGGTCTAAGCTGCTCCCGTTCTGGGCGCGCTGTGTGTTCGGTCACTATCATGGTTCCGGGAGCTATTCTGTATTGTTTCTGGTTATCTAGTAGTTGTTCTGGAGGACGAACTAAAACGCGCACCTTGCTAAGCCGCCATCTTGGCCCCAAGTCCGTTACAAACAATTTTCAGCAGGCTTTTATTCTTTATGTAACTAGAGAATCCAATCTTATGATTCATAGGGAACCCACAGGCCCCCACTAGCCAAAACAATCTTGAACGAGTCTTTGAACACAGTAAGAACACTATTAAGAATATATCATCCAAAACTCTGCAACACTATATACAAAGAACTGAAAAAATCAAACACATCCTCAAGAGGCTATACAAACAAAAGAATCCAAAAGTAGCCCCAGGAAGACAAAGCAATCATTCCATCCATGCCAAATGAGGTAGGGATAGATCTTCTAATGAATGGAAATACCAAAAGGACACAGCATAGAAATAAATATAACGAAAAGATGTAAACTGGATTTCTAGATCCCAGCATAAATTATCCAAACTAAAAATTAACTGAGTAGGACCCATCACAGAAAGGAGAACAAGAAAAAATCAGGGAGCTTGAAGATTGAGCAGTAGAAATGGTATAAAGTGGAGAGGGACAAGAAAAAAAAGTAAACAGAGAAATAAACCAAAATGAACAGCACCTGAGAACTCATTAGGGGAAATAATTGAAATCTGAACATTCATGACAAAATCTGAAGGAAGCTGGGCAGAATAAAGAGATGAGAAAACAACGATTGAGCACTGCAGAGCATCTGAAGAATAGAGATCCCCAGAGCTCAGAAAATCTCACATGCCTAGCTGAAAACCAAACTGCTGAAAACCAAAGAGGAAGATGATATTTTCAAAAAGATGAGAGAAAAACCATGATATGGAGGAAGATAACAATTGAGGGTGCTTGATCTCTGCAGGGAAACATGTAGAGTGAAAAACATCTTTAAAATGCTGTAGGAAAAGAACCATCAACACAGAGCATTACATGTAGAATACACATTTTAAGGATTGAAGGCAAAATAGGGGGAGACGGATAGGACAGAAGAACAAGTGAATTTATCAGCAGAGATTTGCTTTATTAATATGAAATGGGAAATTCTTGAGGATAAATATAAATGATTACAAGAATCATTGAAATGCAGGAAAATCACAAGGGGGCCAGAAATAGTGAATAGCTAGATAAATGTGATGCTCTCTTATGCCAATGTTAAATTCTTTACTATAGGAATGAATTTAGCAAACTTACAAACTTTTTGCAAAAACGATGACCTAGTCTGGGTGGGTTCAGTCTATGGAGCAACTCTCAACAGCTCTGTTAAAACTTTGGGGCTACCTGCTGTACCTGCACATGGGATGGTGGGTTGGTTATTCTGTTGTTCAAGTTACATTTTTATTATTTTTAATATCACATCGATTCCTTTGCTGAACAATTTTGGGTTCTGAAGACTCCTCTAGTCACTGTGAAACTGCCTCCCATGCTGAGGGTTTGCACTGCTAACTGGCAATAATGAATAGCACCTAACAAAAGAATGGATGTGGGTGGGCCACGGTGGCTCAGCAGGCAAGAATGCTTGCCTGCCACACCAGAGGACACGGATTCAATTCTTAGTGCCTGCCCATGTAAAAAAATAAAAGAATGGATGTAATCCTTGGTTTTCAACATGACGTGTACCCAATGTGAGCTTGCAGAATGCCCAGGCCTTACCTTGGCCTCTTTGAACTGATACATTAAGTCACACAATGGTATCTTTACATCTACAAAAGAATCTAAAAGAAGACAAAAATCATCTCCCTCTCCACATTGAATGATAACCCAAGTTCCAAAAAGTAGTGTATGTTATCTCACCTCTTGCAGATTCAACCTCATCCCGGAGTGCCAGAGAGCATGTGGTAAGAGGAATATGTAATGATGGTGGGCAGGATCAAGCTGCAGTGTTACAAAAAGTAGCAAGATTTGGCTCCTTGAACATGTAGCCCACAAAGCATCCAGCCCCAACTCTCACTTTGCATAAGAAAGAGCAATACCAGACCAATAATGCAGGGCACCTACCTCAAGATGAAGGCATTCATGATGGAATTGCTGGTAACACTGATGCTGGCAGTCACCATGTCCCCTTGTTTGACAGGAATTGATGGCAGCCAGTTGGCCAGGTGATTGTCCATCCACAGATCACAGAGCTGGATGCCATCTGGGGCCTGGGGTATGTTGACAGCCCTAATCTTCCACAGGTGGGCAGTGTCCAGCCCAACCCCATCCTTCCACAGATGGATGGCATTGCCCTTCCTCATGTCCATGGCCATTTAGGTAGCCTGCCCTTTACTCAGTTACATGGCATAGTAGAGCTCCACAGGGCTACCCTCCAGCTGTTCAGATGCCTTCCTCCTCTTGGCCCCCACTGTGGGGGCACAGCACCACTGGGCAGCAGATCCAGCTCTCGCACCAGAGGTTGAGGTCTCCTGCCACCTGGCAGCTGTCCCTCAACTCCTGGGTCTCACAGAAAATGAAGAGCCACAGGCAGGGTACACATGCATGGTGCCACACTCATCCCAGCCCTGGCTACCAAGGACAAGAGGACACACACCATGGGATGGGTCAGGTGGACTCTGTCCCATGGTTCCAGGTCCCATTGGAATTGCTGTTTGGGCACAAGAGATTTGATGCCAACTTTAATTCCAGAGGCCCAAATTTTCCATGGAAAAATACCCATGTCTGGTGTTCATGAGGGGAGGCTGTGTGGACTTGGAGCTGAAGAAGGACTCGACTTGGGACTGCAGGCTGGGGTTGCGCATGGGGTCCTGGATAGCCTCCTCTAGGAAGAAGGTGGTCTCATCTCACAGGACACTGGAGCTCATGGGAGAAAAGTGGGTAGCGAGGACAGTCTCTGCACATTGGCTCTGACTCTGTCAACCTCTATCACTAAAAAAGACAAGAGGAAAACAAAGACAGTCAATCTGTGTGCTCCCCATATGCAGACCCAGGTCAAGGGGCAATTCTGACATGAGGGAGAGCAGTTCTGGACTCTACTCACTTTGAATTTTCATACTTCCTCCAGGATACACCCATAAATCACCCTGCTTGACCCACACACAATGCACTGGTTTGAGTTTGAGACATGTCTGATTGATATTTTCGTAACTTAAGCTTGGTTGAATAGTGGTGATTTCATCTATCTGAACCTAAACTAACCAAAGGCAGCCAGTTCCCAAGAGGGTAAAGTGGCATTTTTATTCTTAATGCTCCTAAGTTTAAAATATATTTAATGGTCCTGGCATGGCATGGGACAGCAGAGCAATAGGATCGAGCAAAGTCCATTTGAAAACACTCATGCATTGCGAATCTGGCATGTGAAAAGGGGGGCATCTAAAATCATGTGACCAAAATGCATCTTTGAAAAGTGCAAGTTGGGATAACTGCTTAGCCATTGGGAAAAAAAGATAAAATTGCATCCATATCTTACACCACACACAAGAATAAACTTCCAATGTATCAGAGATTTAAATGCAAGAATATGAAAACTTTTCAGTACCAGAAATCTAATATGGATTAATTCCACTCTAAGCAGTGTACAGGGAAAACATTTCTATTATGACTCACATTCAGAATGCATTTTCTTTATTTTGGGTGTGATAGGTCGGGTCTGAATCCATTTAAAAAATAATGTTCCCTTTACCTATGTAAAACTCATATATGTGTATGTTTAATGCATATATATTATTTAAAGAGAAGAGGTAGTAGTATAACAGAGAAGACAGCACTTAAAAAATCAGTATGACTGCTGAATCATTATATTTATATCTCTTTTGGTTTCCAGTGTCTTGGAACAGCCAGAAGAAAAAGAGAAAAAAAGAAGAATCATGAAATATAACTCACAGCAAACTTCAAAATCTGTTCTAACACCACTTGTTAAAATGTACCTGGAAATTTATTGCTTTTCTGTATACTTGTTATATTGACAATTGAACAAATGTTAAAAACAAAATTCCAGTCGGCTTTATTTTTACAGAAGTGGAGAATCCAATCTTGTAATTTGTATAGAACCACAAAGACCTCCCACTAGTGAAAACCATCTGGAAGGAAGGATTCTTCCAAAACAGGAGGAACACTGACAGAGATATCACAAAAAGACTGCCACAAAACATACAAAGAAGTAGAAAAATCGGACCCATTCTCCAGAGAAAATGCAACCAACAGCATCTCAAAGTAACCACAAAAAGAATTATCAGATGAAGCAATTATTCCGTCCATTCCCACCAAGGTAGAGGTAGATCCTCTTGAAATGAATGGAAAGTGGAAAAGTACTAAGTAAAGAAAAAGAATTAATAAAAAGATGTCAATGGGAGTTCCAGAGCTGAGCATAAATGATCTAAAATAAAAATTGACTGAGGAGGATCAATCACAGAAAAGAGAACAAAATGGAAAGAGTCAGAGCTCTTAAAGATTGAGGAGTAGAAATGATACAATGGGGAGAGTGGAGAGAAAAAAAGGAAACAGAGAGGTTGCACAAAATTAACAGCATCTGAAAAATCATTACTGGTCAATACTAAAAGCTATAATGTTCATTACAAAGTCTGAAAGAGCTTGGTGCAGAATAAACGGATGAGAAAAAATGACTGAGCACTGCCCCTTCTGTGAAAAATACAGATCCCAATTGTTCAGAGAATCTCACAAGCAAATCTGAAAGGCAAACTGCTGTAAACCAAGGAGGAAGACAATATTTACAATAAGAGCAGATAAACATCTATTATATGGAGGAGGAATATAGCAATTGAAAGTCCTGATCTCTGCATGGTAACACAGAATGAAAAGCATCTTTAAAATGCTGCAGGAAAAAACCATCAATGCAGAGCATAAGGGGTACAATATGTTTTTTTAATGCTGAAAGGTGAAACAGGCAGGGATGGAGGGGACAGAAAACCAGGGCAATTTCCCACTAGAGGTTTGCTCTATTGCAATGTAAAAGGAAATTGTTCAGACTGAGTGTCAATGATTACAAGAAGCTTTGAACTGCAGGAAAAATGCAGGTGGACCAGACACAGTGAATATTTAGATAACTGTGATACTCTCTCATACAAATATTAAATCCTTTGCTATAGGAATGAATTGAGCAAATTTACAACCTTTTTGCAGAAAGGATAACCCAGTCTGGGTGGGTGGGAAAATGCACATATAGGGAATGATGTGACATCTACACCCAAGACCAGGGGGTTAAATAATCGACATGGCTGTAAGTCATCAATATTTTACTCAAGTCATTAAAACAAGTACTCTTACTGGTATATTATAAATTTGGTATGCTTATGTAACCCCAGAGTAACCGTGGAAAGAGTTCCAGAGTTTAGAAGAATTTGGTATCCAGAAAGTTCTACACCGAGGAGATATAAATCAAGTAGCAAAAATATAGGAACACCTGTGTTGTGTGAATAAAAGCTTTCTGCTCCCTTGGTAAGACACCTAGGAATATGATTGCTGGATCATACGGTAAGCCTGCATCTCCCAGTCTGCCCTTCCCCACCCTGTAGGAGATAGGATTAACATAAGACCTGCAGAACTAGTTGGGAGAAGATGGCATTAGGGTGGTGGTGGCAGTAAACTACTTTATGTAGAACAGTCTATTAGGAAGAGAATGTTTGTTTACCACAAATGGTTATTTTAAGTAATAGAGGAATGGTGACATCTCTGTGGAGCTCCTTCTGTGTCCTAATCACCAAGTCAAAAGGTGATGAGAAACAAAGAACCTTGGTGTCTGTCCTCCAAGGACTTCAAGGTCCAGAAAACCTGCTCACTATGCAAATGACACTAATCCATCTATATTTACAAACATAGGCATGGTTTGGTAAGAGAAGCTGAGGAAGCTTTAGGGGCATGAAAAGTAAATATTCTGACCTGGGCTTGGAGGAACACTGTCTTAACAGAGCATCATCTAGGGTAGATTTTGCCTTATAAAGTCCTCATAATTGTCCACTCAGGAACCCTAGATGTCTGTTCACTTCTCACACTGGTCATCATGGACTAGGCAGGAACCAAACCTGTGTTTACATAACCCATTTTCCTAGGCCACAGGCAATGTCTCCTGCATCACAGATCTTGGAGTGGGCAGCCTGCTACAGAGTATTTGTTTCAGGTGGTCAGGAAAGTTTGAAAACTTCTGTGTGCCATTTCTTGACCTCTGTTCTGGTTGCTAGCTGCCAGAATGCAATAGACCAGAGATGAATTGGCTTTTAATAAAAAGGCATTTATTTTGTTAATTCTGCAGAGGAAAGGCACCTAACTTTCCACTGAAGTTTTTTCTCTGCTGGCCTTCTCTCTAGGCTTCTGGGTTCTAAATATTTCCCTGGGGTGATTTCTTTCTGATCTCCAAAGGCCTGTGCTGAGCTACAAGTGCTGAGATGAAGTATGCTGAGCTGCTTGGGCTGTGCTACATTGAGCTCTCTCATTTAAGCACCAGCCAATTAAGTCAAACGCCATTCATTGCAGCAGGCACACCTCCTAGCTGATGGCAGATGTAATGAGCAACCGATGAGGTTCAGGTACTCTTGGTTCATGTCTGCAGCAACAAAACTAGGCACGTTCAACTGGTCTAGTTGACAACTGAATCTAACTACCACATGTCCACCCCTTGTCAACGTGGCAACTATGCGCATCACCTTAAACAGGTGCAAAAAATTCTCTTCTGACTGTGGACCTGTGAATCTCAAAACAAGTTGTATGGTGCCAGTATGAAAAGGAGGGACAGTCACAAGATCCATAGGGAGAAACTGGAAGGAAAACCTGTGGCAAACACCATTGGATTTCAAAGTCTGAAAGTCATTTATCCCTCAGCCTTAGAAAGGGGCAGCCCCAATCTTTCCAAGGACCAATACAGTGGCTCACCTCTTTCCAAATCCACCTCAGAGAACATTGAGGAGACCACCTTTTTCTCGGATCCACTCTTTCCAGGCATCAGGGCCACCCCTGGGATCTCTGCCATTTCCAGGGCACATGCTCAACCCCTCCATGTGGTGGCAGGCAAGCTCTTCTCAGTCCCCAGAGCAGCATGCTTTACCTTTTCCAAGGCCTGAGGTTGCACATCTCTTCCACTGCAACGAAATGGGAGACCCATCCTCTCCCTTCAGGGTAAACTCACCCTCTCCATGTATATGGGTGGGTTCACTCTCCTGGCTGATGTTTCTTGACTTCAGACCTGAGACTCCATGGTTCTCACTCTGCAAACTCCAATCTCTTCCTTTTGTGTCCACCTTTGTAGATTGACAATGGTTCCGCTTACATCAACAATCTCTTCAAGCACTTCAGGACTTCTCCACCATTCTCTTCACAGTTCCTCCAAAATCTTCCCCTTATCCATCAAAAAAACCTTTCCAACATATCTGGTATTTGCAAACCACAGCAGCACCCCACTCTCTGATACCAAATCTGTTCTAGTTTGCTAGCTGCTGGAATGCAACATACCAGAGATGAATTGGCTTTTAATAAAAGGGCATTTATTTTGTTAGTTCTGCAGAAGAAAGGCAGTTAACTTTCCACTGAGGTTATTTCTTACATGGAAAGGCATAGGATGGTCTCTGCTGGCCTTCTCCAGGCCTCTTGGTTCCAACAACTTTCCCCATGGTGTTTTCATTCTGCATCCCCAAAGGCCTGGGCTAAACTATGAGTGCTGAGATGAGGTATGCTGAGCTGCTTGGACTGTGCTACATTGCGCTCTCTCATTTAAGCACCAGCCAATTTAGTCAAACATCATTCATTGCAGCAGGCATGCCTTCTAGCTGACTCCAGATGTAATGAGCAACAGATGAGGTTCATGTACCATTGGCTTATGTCCACAGCAACAAAACTAGGCACATTCACCTGGCCAAGTTGACAACTGAATCTAACTACCACAACCTCCTTCTCCTGGAGAGCCCTTTAAGCAAGGCTGATACCAGTGACTACTGGCCACTCACAGAAGTGTTATGGAAGATTTCATGGTTATGTTGAAAAGGACATGAACCTCTGCCCAGTCAGTGAGATGTGGTCACTCACCGCGGGAGACCTCAGCACCAAGAAGGGTCTCAAGGCCCTGAGACCACCCAGCTAACAGGGAGCTCTGGCCAATGGGGAGGCCTCACATAGGTCCTCCAGATAGTGTGTTAAACCTGCAGGTCATATGAGTACCATTCACCCATGTGTTTCCATCCTCTGGCTGAAGAAACACCCCGAGTCAGGGAGCATTCTCTGCTCAAGCATCAGACATCATCATGCAGTAGTGGCCACCCCCACTGGGCACAGCCAAATTCCTATATGAGCAAGGCAAATGGGGATTATATGCTACTCTCTTCTCAGACAGGGTTCATGCCTAGTAAGAGCAACAACAAACATACACTTGTATTGAAATGAGAAGGTACAAAGAATGTACACTAAAATATTGCGTCCCAACTTCCCTATTTTTCAGCCACCCAGGTATGCCTCTGGAAGTGATAATGTTAAATTTTCACATAGCAACCTACATACATTCATTGAAAATTCCAGTGGGAGTGACACCACGCCAGCCAGGTTTCAAAGGGTTCACACATGTTTAGTCATGTGTTCTCCACTTACTGTTGCCACTTACCTGCCAGAAGGAAAGAAAGTCCTCCTCTTCATCTAACTATTGTCCCAAAATGGGAAGCCTGAATGATGTCCCTTTCAATGGCTGTGGCTGTGATAGGATGATTACATTTTACATACCTATATTCTTGTTATTTCCCATTTTACCTTCTATTTTGACACTCATGTGTGCACCTCATATATATTTGTTGTATTTTTCCACAAAGTAACTGTAAAAATCTGGTCATGCTCCCTAGATTTCCTTCTAATTCTGTTAGGATAACACAGTATTATTGGTTTGTTTCCAAGCCCATTAAACCACCTCCCTTACTTTGGTAAATCTCTGGAGAAAATGCAACAACATCTGGCATGCTGCACTTTTTATATTGCATCAATGACCTATGTGATCTATTGGTTTTAGAAATTTGTGGCAAACCAGCAATGTTCATCAATCATAGAGTAGCCTACTGTTACCAAGAGGGGTACCTTCCTCATTTTACACATGGCAGCTCTCCGAACATCCTTCTAAGATTTTCAGTTTTTGCATAAATTTGGGGACACATCACATCCATTCATACAGGTAGTTTTCACAGATAGATAATTAAAATTAATATGTTTCTGCATCCACTTATAAGCAAACCTCACAAGCTGCTCCTCCATTTAACTTCAATATATGAGTACATCCAACATGTTCATCCATAACAAGAATGCACTGCTGATTATATACTGATTTTTCTTTTGGATTACTTGGTGTAAAGCCAGCCTTTTACATGCACAATGATACAGACACTGTGTAGTGAATTCACAGTGATGGAAAGAAAGCAAAGTGCAGAGATTTAGCAGAAAGTGTTAAATGATACTATAGAAAGATGATGATAGAAGGATATCTGTCATTTGATATTTATATTCTTAGAGAAAGACATATCACCCTTGGAACTGAATTCATATTGATGCTATTCCTATGTACTCCAGAACAAATTTACACTGTTCCATCTAGAAACTGTGTGTCACTCAGCAATGTAGGAGATGTGTAAAGGGTGGGAATTCAAATCAAGAATGAAGCCTCTATTTCTTCTGACCATGTCAGCATGTTCCTTTTCATCCTACAGTCTTACTACTAGCTATATATGGGAGGGAGATCAGGCCATTTCCTCTCATAAGAGTTATTTTCAAAATGAAAAAGTTCTCTTCATGATATGGTCACCTAAAATCACCCACGTATTGGAAGAGCAGCTGGACCTTGCAAGGTGAAGAACACAGGCAGTCTCAGAACTCTGTGATGACCCATTGCCATGGAGATCTGATGATGCACCTATGGTTCACGGATTTCACTGTCACTCTGTATGCAGAGAGATTTAAGATTGGGAGTGGGTATAGACACCTCAGCTCCAGTCAAAAGCCACGGGAAACCTGAGCTGTTGCTCAAGAGGTATTTTGATATTGGCCTGCTTCATAATTCAACTACCCAAATGGGCAAAGTCATTTCTTGACACTTATTTCTCACTTTGTTTTCAGTTTCCCCTCCCCATGCCTAACCATTTTAGTTGTGTTTCATAGTTTCATTTCACCCCTTAATTACACATTTCTTCAACAACCGAGTTTACTTTAAAATTCATCTAAGTTTGAAAAATACAGTAATTCTTTGATGCCTTGGCCCCTCACTTTCCTCCCTGTTAGCTATTCCCTCAGGAAAATTTTGGGATTTCTGTTTTACTACTCTTTTGTACTCTTGAAGGAGAGGGCATAGTAAATTACTCATTTAGGGAATTTGAACTGAATCTCTACGGGTTGAGATGGGTAGGGAGGCATTTCACACAATGAAGGTTTCCTACCTTTGTTTTCATTGTGCCTTCCTGCTTCTTTTCTCTGGAAATGTATGTTTCGTTCCATATATTTGGGGAACTGGTACATTCCTAACAGAAGTATTTAGAAATATCTTAAGAATGTGCATATTTAACAGTCAATTTGTAAATGAAAATTAAAATACACATTTTCTTTCATACTTGTCAGTTGCCCTAGATACCCAAGTTTTGCAGATATGACTATGTAAACTTTTACCAAAGTCCTACCCTCCCTAGAGAAAAACCTGGGACAAAGGGACTAAGTTTTTCTCAGCTGAACCATGAGCATCCTGTCTTTCAAAACACAGAAGCCATAGATGCAAAAGTAAACCACAGGAATAGACAGGCCACATGTATAAGACAGTAACACACACAGAAGAAGAGGTAATATAGACTGAAGAGAAAGTAGTCAAATTTAGGTAGCAGATGGCTCAGACATACCATCAAAATGCATTAACAGCGGACTTCTGTAAAGTCAAATTAAGTTGTCTGAGTCATACTGGAAGAGCACCATAAATGTATTGGCAGTTTCTATCCACCAAGTTCACAGGGTGGAACCATTGGAGGAGGAGGCTAATGCCAGGGCAGATATGCAAACCACATGAAGTAAATGTGCATTTCTTGGTTTCTAATGAGTAGAGTGCTTTCGTGGCTAATTTCTTTTTCCATCCAGATCAGATTTGAAAACCTTATCATGTACGGTATAGAATTTACATACCATCTACTTGGTGCAGGAGTCGGGGAAACTCTGATCCACTGAATTCTGATTCCAAAGGGCAGGCAGAATCCACTGAATTCTGATTCCAAAGGGCATGGCAAATATTTGGGGGAGGGCCTCTTCTCAGTGGCATAAGATTACATTTTTTGCACTATGAGTCATGTCATTTCCTGCAAAAAAAAATGCTTTAAAAGAAAATCTTTTAGGAAAGCTTGTGACCATAATATGGCTCCTTTGACTCTGGCTTTTGCATTCTTTGACTCGATCATGGTCTCCAGATGTGATTTTTTAGAGCACCTGAGGGAGCAAAAGACCTGTATAATCAGGGCATCACATTATCGGATCCTTACACTGTTTCACTTCCTTTATTATAGGTCTCCTCAAGAAGAGGAAGAAAAGGTACATATCCTGGAATTACACACAGAGGAAAGAAGTCTAGAGGAATATGATGGGTCTTCCTTGCCAGCTTTCGTGTTGTGAGCCATGGTCAGAGGTGTTGTGGGGTGCACCAAAAGAAAGACCACAGGATTCAAAAAAACCTGCAAGCCAATTTTGAGTCTTTATTAGCCAGCCAGCAACTGCCTCAGAAACCTCCAAAAAGGAAGATTCAGAGAGTAGCCCCAAGTAGTTATCAAGGGGGGCTTATAAAGGCAAAACCACAAGCTTATCCACAGCAGCAGGAAAGGGGCATTATCTTTTTAGAGCCACATCTTGGTTTGCAGCTGTAAGCAAGCAAGCTTATCTACAGAAGCAGAAAAATGCCATTAGCTCTTGCAAAATACATCCCATTTTTTAGTTTCTTCACAATGATTATTCGATTTTTAACTCTTGGGGTCTTTCTGCCCTGGATCTTGTGACTCCAGAAACCTTCTCCTTGCTTGGGCCTGATTTATTGCTGCTGCCCCTCACATTCCCCACTGGTTTTATGAGAGAATCAAATCATTGTTTCTGTATTTTGATTATTAATGTGTTGATCGTGGGTTTGAAGGACTAATAATTTAATAGCTTGTATTTTTTTTGCATGTATGAGGTCAGACAGTTTATTATACAGGGTCCAAACATTAAGCCTGATAATATGAGAATTAGGGGTCCTGTTATGGCAGTTAAGAGCATGGTTATCCATGGGGACCAGGAAAACAAATTTTCATACCAGTTGGTTTCAGCTTTCTGGCATTCCTCCCACTCTTGTAACCTGCTACAAACTACAGATAAACTATTTCTAATTATTCCAGAATGATTGGCATAGAAGCAGCAGGTCTCTCTGAGGACCATACATAACCCCCCTTGTTTTAGAAAT
Organism: Myrmecophaga tridactyla; assembly: GCA_004026745.1. Lineage (NCBI taxonomy): Eukaryota > Metazoa > Chordata > Mammalia > Pilosa > Myrmecophagidae > Myrmecophaga > Myrmecophaga tridactyla. The sequence continues at coordinate 95,600 of PVIY010003887.1, read as the reverse complement.
AGAAGGTCTAAGCCTCTGTGGTTTTGGAGGACAATCTCAGCCAATGAATTTGAGGAGTTTTCCAAATGAGTGACAGAGATTTCTAATTCACTAAGATCCAGATCAACTTGTTTGCTAAGGGTTTTAAAATGTTGGTCCCTGATGATAAGGGCTGAGATTCTGACTGCAGTTGATCCTGCAATGCCCAGTCCAACAAGGAGGGGCACCAAGACTGGGGCTCACTTGGCCCAGTAAGTGATTTTTAAATGTTCCCTACCCCCTTCCCCAGAATAATAATATACTTGGGGGATAATGTGAACTAAGATATAAAATTCCTCCTCAATGGTCATTACTGGGGGAGTTATACAGGGGGTGATACCAGATGTACAAGCAAACCAAGTACTGTTGGGAGCTACAAGGAGGCAGTCCCATCCATTTGGGGTTGAAATTAAAATGTTCTCTAGTCATATGAGGAGTCTGCAAGAGTTGCTATAGGGGGATTTAGCTCGATTGAAATCCTCAGAATAAATAGAGTTTCTCTGCCCTTGGAGATCTCCTAGGGTGAGTTTTGGTCTCTGCTCCACCTGCATAGGTGTTGGCTTTGCACTTCTTGGACTGAGAGGTTTCTGATATGGGTTTCTGTGAGGCCTAGGGAGATATTAGCTCCTATTCCTATATAATAAGTGGGTTCAGGGTTTAAGGAAAGCCAACAGTCTTCAATAATAAGCAGATTGGTTTGATTCATGAACTGGAACACTGAATCCAACATGTCAAGCAGGGGTTTTCTGGGGGAGGGGGAGAAGCCTGTATGAGGGCTTAAAGGGGTGAGACTGTGTGGATTCAGGGTAGCCCAGGGGGTTGCAATCTGCCCCGCCCCTTGGTTGGCAGGAGAGAGCCATGATGGCAGTGGCAGCTTTTGCTTGGGGGGTTGTAAGGGTTTTATTGTGGGGTTTAGAGCTCTGTTTGGCCCAATGGGGTTCTTCAGCTTTTGGGGAAGGAATCTTTAAATTGTGAAACTAATGCCAGGGTCATAACCTGTGTCATTTAATCTAAGACCCCCAAGATTTTCTACTAGCCCAGGTTTGAGTATGTCAGGAGGAGTTTTGATGGTGACAGGGTTGCAAGGGCCCTGGGCACAGGCATCAGGGCCGGGAGATATTAGCCTAGTCAAGGAGATTAATCGATCCTCATCAGCCCAAGGGGCAAGTGTTTTGCAACCCCATTTGACAAAATGAAACTCACCCTTCCCTTGGCATTCTGGGCTTCCTTCCACAGGGAAGGTATAGTGTTGGGTTTGCCACAGACCTTGTTTCAAATGGAGGGAACTGGACCCAAACTGTTGGGCCAGAATTCCATCTGCCCCTGCCCCCCTGAAAAGAAAACTTTGTTTTTTCTGAGGCTTCCAGTGGTTCCTGAACAACTGGCAGAGGGTTGGTTGGGAGAGAGTAGTGGTTGTAACCACCACTACTCCATCCACCATCCTAGTGAGTTCCTAGGTATAGTTTATAACCTGGTGAGGGTTTTTTCCAGTGAACCCCACCAGGGATATCAGAAGGAGCAAGAGGGATTTCTGGAAAGTCTTATCTCTACTGGATCCTCAGTTCACTGGATGGTCCATTTTCTGGGGAGCTGGTCCGGGGCAGTCTTCTTGATCTGGGTGTGGTGAATCCAGTGTCATTTTTCTGCAACTTTTACTGCCGTTGGGGTTGTGAGGATTACTGGAATGGGTCCCATCCACTGGGCCTCCAAGGTGGCTGGCTGAAGACTTTTAATTCAGACCAGCACTCCAGGCTGCACCTGAAATAGATCTTTGTTAGGGGCAGGATTCATTTGTCCTGGATGGGCTGCCTTCACCAATTCCCAGGTGTGCTGTGTGGCAGACTGCAAGGCCTGTAATGATTTTAGAAGAGAATGGTTATTTAATTCAGCTATTTTCTCTTTCCCCAATTTAGGAATTAGTGGGGTGGTCACCCAAACATGATTTCATATGGGGTAATTCCCTTAAAATAGGGAATATCTCTAGTCCTTAGGAGGGCAAATGAAAGGAGACTCACTCAGTTTTCACCAGTCTCGAGGTTTAGTTTATTCAAAGTTTCTTTTATTGTTCTATTCATTCTCTCAACTTGCCCTGAATTCTGTGGCCTAAAAATACAATGTAATTTCCATTTGATATTTAATACTTTTGCTAACAATTGGGTAATTTGGGTGATGAATGCTGGCCTATTGTTGGATCCCATTGCAGTTGGGAGGCCAAATCGGGGGACCATATCAGAAACTTGGTTTTTTTATTACTATTTGCACTGTCTCCGTTTTGGTAGGGAATGCCTCAGTCCATCCATAGAAGGTGTTGATGAAAGCCAGCAAGTATTTGTATCCATATGGACCAGGTAATATTTCTGTGAAGTGTATATCCCACTGTTCTCCTATGGCTTGTCCCCTGAATCTGGTCTCTTAGGGCACCTCCTTCCCTTGGCCAGAATTTACCTGGATGCAGTGTAGCATCTGGATGATATCTGCCAGGCTTGTTGTTGAAGTCAGGGAATGTAGTAATTTCTCTGTAAGAGTTTAGTTAGTTTTTTTCTGCCCAGGTGTGTACTTTGGTGAACCTGGGCAACCAAATTGTGCCCCAGGTACTCTGACACCAGGATTCTCCCATCCAGGAGAATTTTCCAATGATCCGGATATGTTCCAGTGCTCAGAGTTTTGCCCAGTTTAATACCTTCCCTGGTATAATTTGGAGGTTTCAGCAGTACCTGTCGTGGTAAGACAGGAAGTATCTGCAGCATTCCCACTGGTTTCTGGGCAACCTCTTTTGCTGTTTTATCAGCCAGGGCATTTCCTCTGGCAATTTAAGTTTCGGCAGTCTGATGTCCTTTGCAATGTATAATGGCTGCCCTTTTCAGCTACCAGATAGCCTCTAGCAAGTTGAGTATTTCTGGTATATTTTTTATTTCCTTTACTCCCAATGTCAAAAGTCCCTGATCTTGATATAGTGCCCCATGGATGTGTACAGTTGAGAAGGCATGTCTGCTGTCCGTGTAGATGTTGACAACCTTTCCCTTTCCCCACCTTAGAGTATGGTTCAGAGCTATCAGTTCAGCATTTTGGGCCAAAGTCCCATGTCCTAGGGCCTGAACCCAGATGATCTGGTCTGCAGATACCACTGCTGCTCTCACATACCTGATTCCTTCCAAGATGTAACTGCTCCTATCTGCATATAACTCTTCATCAGGATTTGGCCAAGGGCTGTTGGTGAGGTCAGCCCTCAGATTTGTGAGGGATTCCAGGACCTCATGGCAGTCCTTGATGGGCTCGGATGGGTCATCATCCAGGAATGAGGTGATGGGGTTAAGGGCTATCAATTTCAGGGAGCAGATTCTTGGGAGATCTAGTACTTGATACTGGGTTATCTGGGCATTTGAGAGCCATCTCTCAGGTGGGCTTTTTAGTAATGTTTCTACTGAATGTGGGGCTACTATTTGTAACTCCTGCACCAGAGCTAATTTGGATGCTTCTTTACCCAAAATAGCAGTGACAGCAATGGCCCAGAGGCAGTTTGGCCATCCTACTGCTACATAGTCTAGCCTCTTAGACAGGTATTCAACCGGCCTTTTCCATGGTCCTAATATTTGGGTTAAGAACCCTTTTGCTATTCCCTGGGTCTCAGCAACATGCAATTGGAAGGGTTTTGACAGGTCAGGCAAGGTTAAGGCAGGAGTGCTAATAAGTGCCTGTTTTAACGTTTTAAAAGCCTTTTGCTCAGTTTCAGTGCAAGTTAGAGTTTTCTCCTTTCCCCTGAACTCATATACAAGGACTTGGCTACTTCTGCAAATCTGGGAACCAAGAGTTGGCAATATCTAACTGTCCCAGGAATTCCTGTACCTGCCTCTTTGTCTTTGGTTGGGGTATCCTTAAGATAGCTTCAACCCTACTCAAGGATAGTGACCTCCTTCCTTTCTTTAGTTCATATCCTAAGTATGTTGCTGAATTGGTGCAAAGTTAGGCTTCTTAGCTGAGACCCAATAGCCTAAGTGGGCTACCTCCTGCAGGAAATTTTCAGTTGATTTTTACAGTCTGACAGGTTATTAGCTGGCAGTAAGAGGTTATCCACATATTCTAGCAGGGTTATTTCTGGAGGCTTTTGTCTAAAGTTGGCCAAATCTTGACTTAAGTCTTCAGCAAACAGGGTGGGGGAATTTTTGAAACCCTGTGACAACTAGGTCCATGTCAATTGTCTGGAGAACCCTCCTCCTGGGTCAATCCATTCAAAAGCATAAATGGGTTGACTTACCTCAGCCAGAGGAAGCAAGAGAAGGCATCCTTTAAGTCCAGAACAGTATAAACCTGTTGGCTGGGAGGTAACAGGCTCGGGAGTATATATGCATTAGGCACAGTAGGGTGAATACATTCAACTCTTTTGTTCACTTCCCAGAGTTCTTGTACTGGCCGGTAATCCTCAGTCCTGGGTTTTTGGACTGGGAGAAGGGGGGTGTTCCAGGCCAAATGGCAAGAGACTAGAATGCCTACCTTCCAGAGTCTTTTGATATGGACTGCATGCCTCTTTTAGCCTTTAAGCTTATTGGGTATTTTCAGATTCTGACAGGTATGGCAGTGCTAGTTAGGTGGACAACAATGGAGGGCCGGTGGGTGGCTGATCCTGGTAGGTTAGTTTCTGTCCATAGCCCGGTATTTTTTCTTTAAATTCTTGCAGGCATGGCCTGAGGCCTGCAGTGCCACCTCCACAGTAAGTAAATATTCTTCCAGTAAGGGGCAAGTGAGGAGGATTGCTGAGGGGTTGGTATTGAAGATGAGCTCAGCCAAATCATTTCTGAAAGAGATGGTGGCCTGTGATTTTTGGAGAGGATCCCTTCACAAAAGGGGGTATGGACACTCTGGCATCATAAGAAATGAGTGGGTGACACTTCCTTCCCCAATGTAAGAAATCCTAGTCTTTGTCCATGGGTAAGACTTTGTCTTTCCCGTTACTCCCTGTAAGGGGATTTTTTCCTTAGATATGGGCCCTTCTGTCTGCTGGAGGATGGAGAAGGATGCCCCAGTATACACAAGAAATTTTATACACATGCCTCCAATTTCTAAGGTGACCCTGGGCTCATGGGGGCTCAAAGGTATGGAGCCCTGGACCCATCAATTTGCCTCCTCAACTAGAACAGTGGACAGTTTCAGTCCTTTAAGTCCTCTTTGAGGGCATTCATTTTTCCAATGTCCATTCTCTTTGCAGTAGGCACATTGGTTTGCACCTAGGCCCAACCTTTTTCCTTGGTTCCCCTTCCTTTTTTCAGTGGTTTCCCATCTACCTTTCTTTTTTTTTTCTGTTCAGCCATTGCAGATACTAAAATCCTGGCTTTTTTTTTGGGCTACATGGTCCGGGGTCATCTCTGTTATTAAAAGTTTTTTCGGCAATCTCTATCAGTTTGGACAGCACCTTATCCTCAAATCCTTGTAATATTTGTAATGTTTTTCTTATATATTGATCCAACAGGGTGACAAATGCTGTATTTATGGCTCACCTATATTCAGGCCCCTCTGGATATATTGGGGTGTATAAGCAGTATGCCTCAAGGAGGTGCTCAAGGAAAGCAGCCAGGGATTTGTCTGACTTTTGTATACTTTTGCTTACCCAAGATAAATTGGTCATTTTCTTGGCCACCACTTGTATTCCCTGTAACAGAGTCTAGTGATACCAATTGAGAGGCTCCTTACCTATATCAGTGTTGGGGTCCCATCTGGCACGGGTGGAGGGGAACACAGCTTCTAATCAGGTTGGCTCGGTAGTAGGCTGTCCGTCAGGTCCAAGAATTAACTTCCTTGCCTCTCTCCTGACTCAATCTCATTCCTCGGAGGTGAAGAGGGCCTGGAGGAGCTGTTGGCAGTCATCCTAGGTGGGCTGGTGGGTAAAAAAGACAGTCTCCAAGAGGGAGATGAGCCCTTGGGACTTTTCAGGGAAGGAGGGATTTTGGCTTTTCCAATTATACATGTCGCTAGAGGAAAAGGGGACATAAACCATGAAAGGTGGGCTTTCATCCCCTGGGACACGGCCAACTTGTCTTAAGGGTAAAATTGGGGTCTGGAAAAATCTGGTGACTGTGCACTAGAAGAAGGGTGGTAAGCAGAGCCACTTCTGGTATGGGGGGGCTGAAGGTCACCTCCCAGCTATCAGAGGTGCTGATTGCCACCTCTCAGCTGCTTCTCCCCTCTGGTCTCAGAGGGGGTGGAGAGGCTATCAGATATGGTGGAGGGTCCATTAAGAGTGTATCCTCGGGTGGTCCCGTGAGTACTGGGACCCTGTTAATCTTTTCTTTCTGAGTCTTCTTCAGTAAGAGGGCCGTTTTTTGGGGGGGTCTTCCTTTTTGGGACTCAAGACAAGACCATAACCACTTCGGGTTTCTGTTAAAATTTCAATCCAAATTAGTATTTAGGGAATTTGGTCAGAGTGGCCTGGATTACCAAAAATCATCCTTTGGACTCTATAAGCTATTGATAGGTCTGTTATTCCCTCAGAAGGCCACCCAGAACCAAGAGTTGGCCACTCCCATGAGCAGAATTTCTCCAAATCGAAGGCATTGACAGGGGCTCCATAGTCTCTGGCCTCCTATGGAAATTCCTGAAAGTTTTTCAAAAAACACTGAAGGGGAGTACAGACAGATGAGCTTGACTGATCCACAGCAATTATGACAAGAATGACAGAATGGGATGAAACCAACAGATGAGAGAAGGGACAAACTATACCCAGACACACAAAGACTTATCCTTAATTGATTCATAACCAGAAGTCCCAAGCAAGGTCTTGTTCTGGGACCTGAACTCGGAAGTAATGCTGCATCCAGCTGTCCAGAGGTCCCTGACTTGGATCTAGTAACAGATCTGTACTGACCAGTGTGGTTTCCAGAAACAGATGGTTCTACCAGATTTTGTATAATTTTGGAGGGTCCTGTAGGACCAGCCCTGTCTCCGGTCCTTGTCTGGGGTAGAGGAACATCTCACCAAGGTCTTCCCCTAGGCTGGACCTTGGTTCCATGCGTGATCCCCAGGACCTGTGGTCACCAGATATCCCATTAAGGATAATCTCACTGGGACCTCCAATGTTGTGGGGTGCACCAAATTAGAGAACACACAATTCAAAAAAATCTGCAAGCCAATTTGGAGTCTGAATTAGCCGGCCGGCAACTTCCTCAGGAACCCCAAAGAAGGAAGATTCAGAGAGCAGCCCTGGAGGTTCTCAAGGGGGGCTTATAAAGGCAAAAACTGCAAGCTTATCCACAGAAGTAGGAAAGGGGCATTAACTTTTTAATGCCACATCTTTGTTTGCAGCTGTCAGCAAGCTAACTTATCTACAGAAGAAGAAAAATGCCATTAGCTCTTGAAAATACATCACATTCTCTTAGTTTCTTAACAATTATGATTGTTCAATTTTTAACCCTTGGGGATTTTCTGCCAAGGTGACTCCAGATACCTTCTTTTGCTTGGGCCAGATTAATTGCTCCTGACCCCCCCCCATACAAGGGAGAAAGCAGGTTGCGGTGAGAGAAAGTGATCTCCAGGTAAAGAACTGTTCCTGTCTCTACAGACAATAAAAGGAGCTGGGTTCTTCTTGGGAAGAGTGCATTAGCAGGAACTAAAGTTGGGAAATGTCCATGAGAAAGTCACTGTGGTGTGATTGTCAATGTGTATGTGTATGCGAGTGTTTGTGTGTACTTCTCTGAGTTGTAGGCATTACATGCATAGAAGAATCACCAATGTCAATAATGCCAAGCAAATAATCCCATCTCACAGTTTCTATATACTAGTTCCTTTAATCCTCTTCACAGGCATATATGGTGGAATTGCTTGTGATAGACACAATGCAAATGGAATAAGAGATAGAGAGATAAATATCCCCAGTATCCTGTATTTATTTATCACTGATGCATTCCTATGAAGGCATCTGTGCTAGAGCATCCCATGGCCTGAGTGGCACTGCATAAGTTTTCAAGGTGGTAGAAATAGATTCTCTTTAATTATAAGGTCAAGAACTCTATTTCTATGACTTTCTGTTTCCATTCCTTGGCCTCTCTTTCTTCCACATAGGAAAGCAAAGAGCACCATGGTCTGTGCATTCTACCCAATCAGCCCCTTACAGTGGACCATACTGTCAAACTTCAGGCAAGTTTCTTGAGTCATGAATGATCTACACACACATCAACGTTCTGATGATTACCCTCTGTCCCCCTAGCTCACCTGGAGGAACAGGCAGAGGTGGCTCCTCATGACGGTACTGCTGAGGATGCTACCTATGATGACAAGGTAAAATCATCTGCTTCTGTCTAAGACCAAAATGTTCCTCTCACATACACATTCTCTTGCAATAGACTAAAGATCTTCACATATATGGAAAGACATTATAGATATTACTACTGTTCTGGGGGAAGGAAAATTTGGAAGGAACCACCTATCAACTGCTACAAGAGGACCCTGCAAATGGCAGTATCAGCAATGTGCTAAGACTTAAAATTTGTGTCCCCCAAGCCACCCAGGACCAGCCAATGGCAGGAGTTGCAAGTGACCAAGACGATGTGGAGACTTCACATAATGACAAGGTGAGGGATCTATACCTGGCCTAAGGTAGAAGAACTTTTTTGTAGTTTCTTTTTCTTTCAGGTCAGGATTTCTACTCATAGACAATGTAGATAATATTATACTACAGATGATATGTACAACTTGCTAGGGGCAGAGATAATATGTACAACTGCTTAGGGGCAGAGATGGTTCTGTCAGAGCCTCTGCTAAGTGATCCATGTTTCAATAGGACAGCCAAAATGAGAGCAGAGATTATAAAATATATGGCAAGGGCAGGGGGATTTCACTCAGCTGCAATTTTGTTCTTTGGATTTCCTTGGATTAAGAATTTTATAAATAGCAACCAAAATGGTCTTCAGAGAAACACATGGAGGAAAAGACTGTGAATTCCCAACTGGCCAGCTGCACTGGCTCATTGGGCATTTGGCTACACCACTGTTTCCTTCTGTTTTTCCAATGGAGACAAGCAAGCAAAATTCCTGCTCAGATAGAACACAGCATGTCCTGATCCTCATAGGTTTTTCTCTCATTGCAGGTGGCAACAGGGACAAGTGAAAATGGTCCATTTGTAGAATTACTGACTTGTAGAAAAATCTGGATGAAAAGACAACCAAGGCAATGTTAGCAAGTTTGCCTGGAGAGCCATTTTGTTTCCAGCTTCAGCTGGGAATGAGGATTGGAGTTGTCATTATCAAAAAGGGCTCTCCAGGGGAATGATGATGGCATGCTCCCCATTCCTGAAAGCAGCAGAGGTCCATTGAGGTGGCATACATTTGTGATTATGTGGGGTAATGGCCATGAATGTGCAAGGCTATGTGGGGGTAGGCGTGATGGTGTCTTGTAGAGAGGGGAGTTAGTGCATGAGTTTCCCCAAGAAATTTGTCCCACTTAGAATGGGCAATAGCCATTGGGAACATTCACAAAAATAAACCCATGGCCCCTGACCCACGGCATATATTAACACACAAAATCATCAGCACAGTCACTACTGGAGTTATGACTACTCTCCACATGCTTTACATGGATAATCTGAGGTTAACAGATCATGACTGAAGATTTCATGTCCCTAGTTGGAAGAGCCAAAATGGGAACCAAGGCATACAGCCCCTGTGCTAAAAGCCTGTACAGCTGAATTTCATTTATCCCACAGCCATCCATCAGAAGTAATGAAACAAGGGAACTCCATCATCTATGTATACCCAAATACAGAGATCCTAAACATTTTAGTTGGTCTTCAAAATGGGCAGAAAGTGTGATAAGAATCCACCTTTGAAAAATGCCATGTATTTCTGTAACATTTGTAGATTGACTAGTTCACATTGCTTTCGGATTTATTCACGTGCAAAGTCAAGGACTACTTCCCATTTTATCTATTGTTCCTGCACTTTGCCAGCTCCCCTCCTTCCCAGACCAGCTCATTCTGCACTTCTAACCACTCACTTCCATAGTACTCTGACCAAATCAAGAAAAGCACTCCGAAGTTTCAAAGAACAACACCTGAAATATACTGTTACTCTGTTTCATCCTAGCTAGTAGCAAGGGCCTGCTGGAGGAGCTTCTGTCAGACAGAGGAGTAGAGGAGACCCCATCTACTTCCAAGGTAAGCTGGCCTTCCCTTGTCTGAGTTAAACCATGCCATTCTTGGTGTCCTTGTTTCTCACTCCAATTCTAATAAGGAAATCTGACAATGTCCAGGATAGACAACATCTGTGATTCCCTTGGTGGTTACAGCACAAGGGAGATCTATCACTAACTGTCTTGAGATCCAAGAGGGGAACTATGCTTAGGAGCATGGTCATATGACACAACAGTGCAAATGTTCCTCAGCAGCAATATTTTCTTGTTGGATGAAGAAATCTCTAACTGTGAACCAAAATGGACTCCACAGCTACATCATCCAGGCAAATTTCATGTCTTTACCACAGCTGTCTCCTGACCTGCCTTTGGGTTTCCTTGACTAGACCTATCATTCGCAAGTTATTTCTGAAAATCCATGGAAGGGCAAAAGTCTTCCACCAGTGCTGAACAGCAAGTTCTGGCCCTCACCATATTTTCTTTTAGGCAACTACAGGTGGCCCCAGGAGGAAACAACAATGGTAGGTATTCAGTGGCATAATTTGCTGAAGGAAAACCTATATGATGAGAGTGGGATGTCCTTGCTGGCTTTAGTCTAGAGAGGATCCTTCCCATCCCACAACTGCAGCTTTTGGTTGGACATGAGAATTGGGATGTGGGGAAGGAAACCAGTATTCCAGGGAAGAACTAGAGACATGCTTCCTGACTACTTATGATCCATTTAGGTGGCCTCGAGGTTTGCATACCAGGGAGCAGTGTGTGCCTACATGTCATTGTATGTGATGTGGTTCTCAGTGTGCATGTGTCTTATCGCCAGTGTGCATGTGATGGAATGTTTGGAAAAAGGTGTGATTTGAGTTCTTGTTGATGAGCTCTAGAGTCAGGGCATCTGCAAGACATTCTAGTCGAAACAATTTTTGATAAGCCCAGTAGCATTTCTGCATATGTGAGTAGCTGGCATAAAGGCAATGTAGAGAGAATACTTTCACCCTCAAAATCCACTCTCCAGGCATTCAACATTGGGTCTCTTAATTGAACTCATCTAGCACAGATCATGTCCCCAACAGTCAGAATTTCAGAATGATGAGACTGGAGGCAAGGTCTTGAAGGTCCAGCTAAATAAGGACTGAGATGCTGAGAAGGGATTCCTACAACCTCTCTCATCTGTAAACTGCTTGCAAAGTCTTCTTGAAATCTTATGACATGGTGGCACTCAGTGAGATCAAAGGGGAAAAAACGTGGTAATCTTGGGTGGCCAGCAAGACATCAGCTGGAAAATAGAGCATATCTGCAATCTTAGAGGAAAATAAGGAAAAGCCCATCCCCCCTAGATGCAGTCACAGTAAGTGAGAGCTGGAAAAGGGAGCAGAGAATTCAAAAAGCCACTGCACATAGCAGACTAAGACCCTGGGAGAGCAGTATGAGTGATGAGGGCAGAATTGGGTCCAGGACAAAGTTACACCCTGAAATGAGCAACAGGGGCTCAATCTTTCCCCACTACTCTAACCTCCCTCTTTCCTTTCAGAAGGCCACCCCATCGTGGCTACTACCCTCGTCCATGCAGTAGGCAGATTCACAGACTTGGAGGGTTCCAAGGTGGAGAATGATGATATACAAGAAATTTGTTTCATTTATTCAGACTCTATTTTAGTCTCTCTGCTTCTTATCACTGAGGGTCTATTTCTACCCCTTCCCCATGCTATCTTTCTCTCCTTATATCATTGTCACCTTGAAGGTCATGATCTCACCAAGGGATTTGAGGTCATGGGAAAGAAAATGTTCAGAAAAACTTTCTACACACTTCTCACCTACTTTTGCTTGCATTGTAGTGCTTTCCAAATCTACTCTGCACCAAGACGTTCTCATGTAACCCTTGAATGCCTCAGGTAAAAAGTGAGATACCTTGAGACCAACACTGCAGAAAGGACTTCTCTGTACCTAGTTCTGGGCAGGGGTCTCCCCTCCCAGGTACATTCCTAAAAATTGTAGCTCTGGATATTCATAATTGTTCTCCTTCCAACAGCTATCTGTACTCTTTGGAGAGGAAGGGTCTCTAATGAGGGAAGATGAAAAACAAGATAAGGAAATATGAGTGAGTAGTGGGTAGGATGAAGAGGGGAAAGGGAACAATTTCTCAAGGAATGTATGGCTTCTTGACATTTTGGTCTTCTTTTTGACCCCTTTAGGAAAACTGTTGTTACTGAGTGCAAACGGGGGTGGCCACAAGTGAGTCTGAACATGGAGGTGGAGACCATGAGTGGATGGTCAAAATAAGCACAGACAAGTGAAGGAAGTTCTGAGAATCTCACTCCAAGGACCAGAAACCCATTCCATATAAGCTTGGTAAACCATGCCCTCCAAAGACTTCTTAATTTGGAGGCAAGAGGTCTAGTCCTTGTAGGCCATTCACACTGCACTCATTGTGGAGAGTGTCCCTCTATTCCCTGCACATCCCAGTGCTAGAGGACAGAACATTTTCCACCCTCTGCCCTTCAGCACAGCAGGGAGTTTCATCAATTAAATACTAAGAGGAGTGAACAGTGTGGGCTGGCCCTGCATACCTGACAATAAATTCTCCTGGGAAATAGCTTAGTGAGACTGACTACCTTGCCACGGATGCCCAAACAAATACCACTGATGCATTGGTTTAACAACAGCATCTGCTTTCTCTCATTTTATGATGTGAAATGTCCAATACCAACTTGTTAACAGCATCACACTTTCTCTGCTGGAAACATGCTGAAAGTCCATGACTCAATTTCTGCTCTTTTTCATGGCTCCCTGCCCCTTTTGATGGCTACCCATAAATGTGTCAAAACTTCCTCTCTACATGAGAATCCAGGACACTGAATTATGGTCCAACTTGATTATATACTAGAAAACAATATTGATTAATTCCTTCATAAACTGGGCTTAGGGAAAAAGCTTTCTACTTATGATTCACACTCCTAGTATATTTTTAGGGGATGGTGGTGCTAGGTCGTGTCCAAATGCGTTTTTAAAGAAATAATGATAACTGTTCCTCTGTTAATTTTTATATATATTAACATGATATATTGTTATATAAATCTTACATATTACCTGAATATATAATATTTATATATATTAAAATATATGTACATATCAAAATATATATATAGTTTAAGGCATGTAAGTCGTTTGAATAGTGGGGTGGGATGACAGAGAAGATGGAACATAACAAATGAGTATGGCTTCTGAATCATTATATTGCTATTTCTTTCAGCCTCAGAATTTGGAGCACAGTCAGAAGGAACAATGAAGATTCATGAATATCCCCAACGAACGTTCAAAATCTCTTTATAACCCGTTGTTAAATGCACCTAGACATGTAGTGCTTTTCTTGTGTTTATGTTGTAGTTTGAAATTAAAGGATGTTACAAAAAATTCCCAGCAGGCTTTCATTCTTTACAAAACTAGAGAATCTAATCTTATGATTCATAGGGAACCCACAGGTGCCCCACTAGCCAAAACAATCTTGAAAGTATCTTAGAACACAGTAAGAACACTAACAAGAATATCATCCAAAACTCTGCAACACAATTTACAGAGAACTGGAAAAATATAATGCATCCTCAAGAGGCTATGCAAACAACAGAATCCAAATGTTGCCCCAGGAAGAATTATCTGACAAAGCAATCCTTCCATTAATGTCAAATGAGGGCAGGGTAGATCTTCTTGAAATGAATGGAAACACCAAAAGTACTCGGCAAAGAATCAAAAATAATGAAAAGATGTAAACTGGATTTCTAGATCCCAGCATAAATTATCCAAACTAAAAATTAACTGAGTAGAATCCATCACAGAAAGGAGAACAAGGAAAAAAGAATCAAGGAGATTGAAGTTTGAGCAGCAGAAATGATATAAAGTGGAAAGTGACAAGAAAAAAAGCAAATAGAGAGATGAACCAAAATTAACAGCACCTGAAAAATCATTAGGGGACAATAATTAAAGTCTTAACATTCATCACAAAATCTGAAAGAGGCTGGAGCAGAATAAACAGATGAGAAAAAAATGAGCACTGCAGAGGATGTGAAAAATAGAGATCCCTAGAGCTCAGAAACTCACACACATAGTTGAAAGTTAAACTGCTGAAAACCAAAGAGAAAGATGATATTTTAAAAAAGATGGGAGAAAGACCCATGATATGGAGGAAGGTAACAATTGAGGCTCCTTGATCTCTGTAGGTAAATACGCAGAGTGGAAACATCTTTAAATGCCACAGGAAAAGAACCATCAACACAGAACATTACATGTAGAATATGCATTTTAAGGATTAAAAGCAAAGTAGGAAGGGATGGATAGGACAGAAGAACAAGAGAATTTACCACCAGAGACTTGCTCTATTATTATGAAATGATAAATTCTTCATGCTGAATGTAAATGATTACAAGAATATATGAACTGCAGGAAAAATGCATGTAGGCTAGACATAGTGAATAGCTAGATAAATGTGATCCTCTCTTATGCCAATGTTATCTTCTTCACTACAGGAATGAATTTAACAAACCTACAAACTTTCTGCCAAAATGATGATGTGGGTTAGGTGGGTTCAGTCTATGGAGCAACTCTCAACAGTTCTATTAAAACTTTGGGGCTACATGCTGTACCCACACATGTGATGGTGGGTGGGTTGTTCTGTTGCTTGAGTTGCATTTTTATTATTTTTAATATTTCCTTTGCTGAACAATTTTGGGTTCTGCAGACTCCTCTAGTCATTGTGGAAATGTAGCACAAAAACCAGGATCGAGGCCACAGGCCTCCAGGAACATTCTGTGAAATTAGAGCAGGCTGAGACTAAGGGTCCGCAGTTTCAGGAAGCAAGTGATTTATTAGCTCGTGGGCACGGAGCTCAGCTGAGTCACCTCGAAAGTCTGACGGGGCTCAGTCGAGTCACCTCGAAAGTCTGAGCCCCAAACAAAAGGCAACCTTAGTTTTTATAGACTGTACAACATGTTAAAGACAAGGTAAACAATTGGCCGATTTAAGTTGAGAATGGCCCAGGGCTAAACCATTAAGGGGCCCCCACCCCAGGAATATCTTATCTTGCTTATGTGCATTTTCACCAGTTCCTGAAGGCTAGGGGAGGGGGTTTTGGGATTTTCCACAGAGAGCACAGCTAAATCAGAAAGAGGGGGAGGCCTGCCTGCTACAAAACTACCTCACAGGCCAAGGGTTTGCAGCTGCTAACTGGCAACAATGAATAGCATGCAGCAAAAGAATGGATGTTATCCTTGGTTTTTGACATGACATGTACCCAAAGTGAGCTAGCAGTATGCCCAGGCCTTTCACTGGGCCTCTTTGAACTGCTTCATCAAGTCATACAATGGTGTCTTTACATCAACAAAAGAATCTAAAGCAAGACAAAAATCGCATCCCTCTCCACATTGAATGATAACCGAAG
This sequence comes from Myrmecophaga tridactyla, assembly GCA_004026745.1. Lineage (NCBI taxonomy): Eukaryota > Metazoa > Chordata > Mammalia > Pilosa > Myrmecophagidae > Myrmecophaga > Myrmecophaga tridactyla. The sequence goes on along the minus strand of PVIY010003887.1, from coordinate 80,050 downwards.
CTGTGAATAAGCAGCATATGTTGTCTCACCCATTGCACCCCAGAGTACCAAAGAGCACGTGGTAAGAGGAATATGTAATGCCCATGGGCAGGGCCAGCACCTGACTCCCACCTTCAAGCTGCAGTGTCACAAAAGGTAGCAAGATTTGGCTCTCCTTGAAAATGTAGCCCCTCAAACATCCAGCCCCATGTCTCACTCTGTATAACAAAGAACAGTACAGACCAATAATGAAGGGCACCTACCTCAAGAAGAAGGGTTTCACAGTGGAATTGCTGGTGATCTTAATGTCGGCAGTGACCATGTCCCCTTGTTTGTCAGGACTGGATGGCAGCCAGTTGGCCAGGTGATTGTCCAAACACAGATGGCTGAAATGGATGCCATCTGGGGCCTGGGTGACATTGAGAGCCCCAATACTCCATAGGTGGGAAGTGCCTGGCTTGACCCCATACTTCCAAAAGATGGATGGTATTGCCCTTCTTCATGTCCATTGTGATGTAGGCCGCCTGCCCTATCCTCAGTTGCATGGCATAGTAGAGCTCCACAGGGCTCCCGTCCAGCTGCTCAGCTGCCTTAGTCCACCTGGCCACCACTGCTGGTGGTACTGCACCAGCTGGGCAGCAGCTCCATCTCTGGCATGCAGAGGTTGATATCTCTTACCACCTGGCAGCTGCCTCTCAACTCCTGGGTCTCAAAGAAAATGAAGAGCCACAGACAGAGTAGCACATCCATAGTGCCACACTAATCCCAGGCCTGGCCACCAAGGACAAGAGGACACACTCCATGGACTGGGTCAAGTGGACTCTGTCCCATGCTTCAGGGTCCCATTGGACTTGCTGTTTGGGCACAAGAGATTTGATGCCAACATTAATTCCAGAGGCCAAATTTTCCATGGAAAAATACCCATGTCTGGGGTTCATGATGGGAGGCTGTGTGGACTTGGAGCTGAAGAGGAATTGACTCAGGATTGTAGGCTGGTGGTGTGCATGGGGTCCTGGCTGGCCTCCTCAAGGAAGAAGGTGGTCTCATCTCACAGGACACTGTAGCTCATTGGAGAAAAGTGGGTGGTGAAGACAGTCTGCACATTGGCTCTTACTCCACCAAGCTCTCGCTAAGAAAGACATGAGGAAAACAAAGACAGTCACTCTGTGTGCTCCCCAGATGCAGACCCAGGTCAGTGGGCAATTCTGTTATGAGGAAGAGATGTACTGGACTCTACTCACTTTGAATTTTCATATTTCCTCCTGGATCTGCCTGTAAAGGACCCTGCCTGACCCACACATCATGCACTGGTAGGAGCTTGAGACATGTCTGATTGATATTTTTGTAAGTTAAGCATGGTTGAATAGTGGTGATTTCATACAGCTAAACCTAAATTAACCAAAGGCAGCATGAGGGTAGAGCAGCATTTTCTCTCTAAATGCTGAGAGAAATTTAGAGAGAATTTCTACCTATTCTCTCTACCTAAACCCTCAAATGCTCTTAAGTTTAAAATATATTTAATGGTCCTGGCATGGGACAGGATAGCAGAGCAATGCAATCAAGCAAATTCCTTCTGAGAAAACCCACACATTATGAATCTGGCATGTGAAAATGGGGCCATCTAAAATCATGTGGTCAAGTATAGTCTTGGAAAAGTTCATGCTGTGATAACTGCATAGCCATTGGGAAAAAAAAGATAAAATCACATCCATATCTTACACCACACATGAGAATAAACTTCAAATGTACCAGAGATATAAATATGAGAATGTGAAAATTTTTCAGTACTAGAAAATAATATGGATTAATTTGACTCTAAGCAGGGTACCGGGAAAAGATTTCTAATTTTGTTACACACTTAGAATGCATTTTCTTTATTTTTGGGGGGGTGATAGGTCAGGTCTGAACTCATTTACAAAAATAATGTTAACACTGCCTATGTAAAACTCATATGTGTATGTTTTATGCATATACATTATTTAAAGAGAAGGGGTACTAGTATACCAGAAAAGACAGGACTTAAAAAATGAGTATGACTGCTGAATCACTATATTGACCTTACTTTTCATCTCCAGTGTCTTGGAACAGCCAGAAGAGAAAGAAAAAAAAAATGAAGCATCATGAAATGTAGTCCACCAGGAAACTTCAAAATCTATTCTAACACCACTTATTAAAATGTACCTGGAAATTTACTGTATAAATGTTTTATTGTCAATTAAACAATGTTAAAAACAAAATTCCAGTTGGCTTTATTTTTACAGAAGTGGAGAATCCAATCTTGTAATTCGTATAGAACCACAAAGCCTTCCCACTAGCCAAAACCATCTGGAAGGAAGGAGTCTTTCAACACAGGAAGAACACTAACAAGGATATCACCCATAAGGCTGCCACAAAATATACAAAGAACTAGAAAAATCGGACCCATTCTCCAGTGGAAATGCAACCAACAGCATCTCAAAGAAACCACAGAAACAATTATCAGACCAAGCAGTTATTCCATCAATACACAGCAAGGTAGGAGTAGATTCTCTTGAAATGAATGGAAAGAAGAAAAGTACTAAGCAAAGAAAAAGAATTAATGAAAAAATGTCACTGGGATTTCCAGAGCTGAGCATAAATGATCTAAAATAAAAATTAACTGAGTAGGATCAATCACAGAAAACAGAACAAAATGAAAGAATCAGAGAGCTTGAAGACTGAACAGTAGAAATGATACAAAGGGGAGAGTGGAGAAAGAAAAAGGAAACAGAGAGGTTGCACAAAAATTAACAGCTTCTGAAAAATCATTAGTGGTCAATATTAAAAGCTATAACATTCATTACAAAGTCTGAAAGAGCTTGGTGCAGAATAAATGGATGAGAAAAAATGACTGAGCACTGCCCCTTCTGTGAAAAATACAGATCCCAAGATTTCAGAGAATCTCATAACCATATCTGAAAGGCAAACTGCTAGTAAACCAAGGAGGAAGACGATATTTACAAAAAGAGCAGATTAACACCCATTATGTGGAGGAGGAAAATAACAATTGAAGGTCCCTGATCTCTGCATGGAAGCAGAGTGAAAAACCTCTTTAAAATGCTGCAGGAAAAGAACCATCAAACGCAGAGCATTAGGGGCACAATAGGTTTTTTTTTTTTTAAGGATTAAAGGCAAAACAGGCAGGGATGCAGTGGACCAAAAACCAGGGCAGTTTTACACAAGAGACCTGCTCTAACACAATGTAAAAGGAAATTGCTCAGGCTGAATGTCAATAATTAGGAGAAGCTTTGAACTGCAGAAAAAATGGAGGTGGACCAGACATAATGAATATCTAGATAACTGTGATACTCTCTCATGCAAATGTTAAATCCTTTGCTATAGGAATGAATTGAGCAAATTTACAACCGTTTTGCAGAAAGGATAACACAGTTTGGGTAGGTAAGAAAATGCATATATAGAGAATGACATGACATCTACAGCCATGACCGGGGAATTAAATCATCGACATGGCTGTAAGTCATCAATATTTTACTCAAGTCATTAAAACAAGAACTCTTACTGGTATATGAGAAATTTGGTGTGCCTATGTAACCCCAGAGCAACCGTGGAAAGAGATTCAGAGTTTAGAAGAATTGGGTAACCGGAAAGTTCTACACCGAGGAGATATAAATCAAGCAGCAAAAATATAGGGATGCAAGTGTTATGTGAACAAAAGTTTTCAGTTCCCTTGGTAAGACACCTAGGAATAGATTGCCGGATCTTATGGTAAGCCTGCATCTCCCAGCAAGCCATTCCCCACCCCACTGCCCCCACCACAGCCAGACCTGGGTGGACCTTTTCTTCAGTCAGTGTCACTGGCCTCATGCCCCTGGGGAAAGAGCCACAGACCCAGAGATCCTGACAGCAATGCTGGGATCTCTGGAAAGAAACCAGTGAACCTGGGCTTACTGCAAGATGATATTCTCCCATGTTGCCTAAGGGCTCCGTTCTCCCACATGGATGCTGACACTGATGGACCAGAGCAGGAGGACGGCCACATCTCCCTCACTCCAAACACCTTCGTCCAGCATCCCTGAAATGCCAGGGGTTTCAGGAATCTCAGCAGCAGCTTTGTCACATATGGATCCTTCAGGTGGCACTCTTTCCTCCCATCAAACTCTGTTTACACTTTTCCAAGATGTATCACAGACAAAAGTCCATGTGTTTGAGATTTCCCTCAGCCAAGACAAATTGGAGCATTTCATTGCTCTCCATACACGTCTCCTTCCCAACTGCCACTCACGGGCAATTTCCTGGGGAAGATTTACCCCTCCTTTGCCCTGGATCCACAGAAGAGGATGAGCAACTGTCATTATAATCTGAGAAGACACTCCGGATCTGATAGCGTTCAGTCTGCATTTATGCCCCTCGGGTCAGTGGAGACCTCTCCTTTTTCTCAAACCTAGGACTCTCATGAGAATCCTCCATTTCAGGAGAACAGAAGGCCTTTCCCTCTAGAATCCCAGGTCCATACCTACATGCACATGCCTTTAGGAAATGCCATTACAAGCTTAAACAGCTCCACTGGAGACTTCCACCAGTGGGGAAATTGGCATCCCATCACCCACCTGTTGTCTCCCAGGTACACCACGGAGGTGAGGGGGAAGGACCATCAGTCTGTCTCCACCACCCCAGTGGTGGCCCAGAGGAAGAACCAGAGCAAAAAGACTTCCAATGAGACTGAATGGGGGAAAGAAATTCAAGAAAGTGTTTGCCCAAATCACACAGTACTAGACACCTTAGACTGAAGGTTCCTCTCTTGCCACATAGGCAAGGGGGTTCTGATGCTGCAACCACACTCCCAGCTAAATTATCCCATGTTGTAGATTGGGAGGAAACTGGCTAATGGAAGATCTTTCAGTCTGAGCAGGAAAAGAGTTAAAAGTGGTAACTGAAATAAAAGAGGAATTGTGGCATCTCTGTGGAGCTCCTTCTGTGGCCAATCACCAAGTCAAAAGGTGATGAGACACAAAAGAACTTGGTCTCTGTCCTCACAGGACTTCAAGAGTCCAGGCAACCTACTTACTGTGCAAATTACACAAATCCATCTGTATTTTCAAATGTAGGCATGCTTTAGTAAAAGAAGTTGAGGAAGCTTTGGGTGCATGTATACCAAATATCCTGACCTGGGAATGGAGGATTACTGTCTTCATACAGCATCATCAAGGGAAGACCTTGCCTTATAAAGACCTCATACTTGTCCCATCAGGAACCCTAGATATCTGTTTACTTCTCACACTGGTCAGCATGGACTCGGCAGGAATGAAACCTGTGTTTACCTAACCCATATTCCTAGACCACAGGCATTGTCTCCTGCATTACAAATCTTCGAGTGGGCAGCCTGATACCCAGTATTTGTTTCCACTGTTCCAGAGATGCTTGAAAACTTCTGTGTGCCATTTTCTTGACCTCCCTCTCCTGGAAAGCCCTTAAACAAGGCTGATACCAGTGACTACTTGTAACTCACATAAATGTTATGGAATCATTCACAGTTATGTTGAAAAGGCCATGAGCCTCAGCCCGGTGAGTGGCATGTTGGTCACTCATCTGGACAAACCTCAGCCACCAGGAAGGGTCTCCAGGATAACCCAACTACCAGGCATCCCTGACCAATGGGGAGGCCTCACACAGTTTCACCAGACAATGTGTCAAACCTGCAGAACATGTGAGTACCACTGACTCATACGTTTCCATTCTCTGGCTGAAGAAACACCCCCCACCCAGGGAGCTTTCTCTGTTCAGGCCTCAGACATCATCACACAGTAGTGGCCACCCCCACTGGGCACAGTCAAATTCCTGCATAAGCAAAGAAAATGGGGATGATATGCTACTCTGTTCTCAAACAAGGTTTCTGCTTAGTAAGAACAACAAAAACCATACACTTGTATTGAAATGAAAAGGAACAAAGAATGCACACTAAAATCTGACTTCCCACATTCCCTATTCTTCAGCCAGATGGGTATGCCTCTGCAAAGATAATGTTACATTTCCACATAGCAGCCTACATGCATTCACTGAAAATTCCAGTGGGAGTGACACCATACCAGCCAGGTTTCAAAGCGGTCACAGATATTTATTCATGTGTTCTCCACTTACTGTGGACACTTAGCTGCCAGAAGGAAAGAAAGTCCTCATCTTCATCAAACTATTCTTCCATAATGGGGAGCCTGAATAACTTACCATTCAATGACTGTGGTTGTGATAGGATGATTACATTTTGCATACATATGTCTTAGTTATTTCCCATTTTACTTTCTGTTTTGACACTCATGTGTGAACCTGGTATATATTTGTTGTATTTTTCAACAAGCGATCTGTAAAAATTTGGTCAAGCTCCCTAGATTTCCTTCTAATTCTTTTAGGACAAAATATTATTGCTGTTTTGCTTCCAAGCCCATTCAACCACCTCCCTTACTTGGAAAAATCCCTGGAGAAAATATGACAATATCTGGCATGCTGCTCCTTTTATACCACAGCAATGAGCTATACAATCTATTGGCTTTAGAAATTAGTGGCAAACCAGAAATGATTTTCAATCATAGGGTAGTCTATTGTTACAATGAGGGGAACCCTCCTTATTTTACACATGGCAGCTTTCTCATCCTCCTTCTAAGGTTTTCACTTTTTGCATATATTTGGGGATACATCACATCCCTTCATACAGGTAGTTTTCACTGACAGATAATTAAAACTTGAGTGTTTTTGTGTCCACTTATGAGCCAACCTAACAGCTGCTTCTCCATTTTACTTCATTATATAAGCTCATCTAACATGTTCATCCATAGTAGGAATGCACTACTGATTATATACTGATTTTTATTTTGAATTACTTGGTGAAAAACAAGGCTTTCATATGCACAATGATACAGACACTGCATAGTGAATCTCAGAGATGGAAACAACGTTAACAGTAGAGACTTAGTTGCAGAAAGGGTTAAACGAGGTACTATACAGAGATGATGATAGAAGGATATCTGTCATTTGATATTTATATTCTTAGAGAAGGACATATCCCCCTTTGAACTGAATTCATATTGATGCTGTTCATATGTACTCCAGAACAAATTTACACTATTCTGTCTAGAAACTGTGGGTGACTCAGGAATGTAGGAGATGTGTAAAGGGTGGGATTTCAAATCAAGAATGAAGCCTCTATTTCTTCTGATGATGTCAGCCTGTTCCTCTTCACCCCACAGTCTCACTACTGGCTTTATATGGGAGGGAGATCAGACCATTTCCTCTCATAAGAGCTATTTTCAAAATGAAACCTATTTCTCTTCATGATATGGTCACCTAAAATCACCCATGTATTGAAAGAGCAGTGAGACCTCACAAGGTGAAGAACACATACTGTTTCAGAACTCTGATAACCCATTGCCATGGTGATCTGATGACACATCTTTGGCTCATGGATTTAACTGTCAGTCTGTATGCAGAGAGATTCAAGATTGGGAATGGGTACAGGCACCTCAGCTCCAGTCAAACACCATGGGAAACCTGAATTGCTGCTCCAGAGGTATTTTCATATTGGCCTGCTTCATGATTCAACTACCCAAATGGGCATAGTTCAGAATTTACACTTATTTCTCACTTTGTTTTTCAGTTTCCCCTCCCCATACCTAACCATTTTAGTTGTATTTCATAGTTTCTTTTCACCCCTTAATTACACATTTCTTCCAACAACAGGGTTTCTATTAAAATTCATCTACAGTTAGAAAAATACAGTAATTATTTGATGTCTTGGCCCCTCACTTTTCTCCCCATTAGCTATTCCCTCAGGAGAATCTGGGGATGTCTGTTTTACTACTCTTTTGTACTCCTGAAGGAGAGGGCATAGTAAATTACTCATTTCAGGAATTTGAACTGAATCTCTATGCATTGACATGGGTAGGGAAGCATTTCACACAATGAAGATTTCCTACCTTTGTTTTCATCATGCCTTCCTGTTACTTTTCTCTGGAAATACATGTTTAGTTACATATATTTGGGGACCTGATCCATTCTTATCAGAAGTATTCAGAAATATCTTAAGAATGTGCATGTTTAGCAATCAATTTGTGAACAAAAGTTAAAATACACATTTTCTTTCATACTTGTCCATTACCCTAGATACCCACATTTTACAGATATAACTAGGTAAACTTTTAACAAAGTCCTACCCACTCTAGAGAAGAGCCTGGATCAAAGGGAGTAGGTTTCTCTCAGCTGAACCTAGAGTATCCTGTCTTTCAACACACAGAAGTGATAGACACAAAACTAAACCTACAGGGACAGATAGATCACCACATATAAGGACAGTAACACATACAGAAAAGAGGTAATGAAGACAGAAAAGAAAATAGTCGAATTTAGGAAGCAGATGGCCCAGAAGTACCTCATTTCATGATGGTTAACATCAAAATGCATCAAAGGGGACTTTTGTGAAGTGAAGTGAAGTTGTCTGATTCATACAGGAAGAGCATCATCAATGTACTGACAGTTCCTCTCTATTCATCAAGCTCACAGGGTTCAACTATTGGAGGAGGAGGCTAATGCCAGGGCAGTTGTGGAGACCATATGCAAGAATGAGGTAAATGCGCATTTCTTGGTTTCTAATGAGTAGAGTGCTTTCTTGGCTAATTTCTTTTTCAATCCAAATCAGATTTGAAAACTTCATCATGTACAAAATAGAATTTAAATACCGTCTACTTGGTGCATGAGTTGTGGGGATCTCTGACCCACCTAATTCTGAGTCCAAAAGGGCATGCAGTGTGGGTAATATCAGAATGAAAAATGTGGACTTCTGCATTGAGATGGCGGCTTAACAATGTGTGCATTTTAGTTCATCCTCCAGAACAACTACTAAATAACCAGAAACAGTACAGAACAGCTCCTGGAGCCAAGTCAGTGACTGGACACACAGCGTACCCTACTTTGGACGAGCTGGACTGGTTGTGAGTCCCCCCAGAACCGTGAGTTCCCAAAGCTGTGGCAGCCGGTGCCCCTCCCCCACAGGCTGCTTCCCAGAGGGGAAAGGAAGGGAAATTTACCAGCAGCAGGCACTGAGCACAATTAAATGCCAATTGTGGAATTAATTAACAAATTCTGACTACTAAAAATAGGCCCCCAGCTTAGGTGAACCTGGTCAAAGTGGAGGTTGCTCATTTTTGCCCCAGTGCCAAGGGGGCAGAGCTGATGAATAAAAGGGGGAAAAAAAAAGGAAACAGAAGTTTTTGTGGCTGTGTTTCTACAAAGGCTTGACTGCCTTTGGATATAGCAGCAGGACTTCTCAGGCTGCAACTGCCCCAGGCATAGGCAGAAGTGAGCTCTTTTGGGGGCTTGTCTGGAGCCTGTGCCTTCCCCAGGGGAGGGGTGAAGCCCAACTCAGGTGGAATCCCTCTCTCAAGAAATTGAGACACCAGGGCTTGGTAATTTGAAGCCATTAAAACCAGCCTGCAACCTCTCCTCTGTCTCCACCACACCTCCAGCAGGGATAGTCCACCAAAGTTAAAGGTACCACATCATCTTACACTGGTGGGACCTGCAGGCAGACAACAAGCACCACATACTGGGCAGGATAAGAAAAACAGAGCCCAGAGACTTCACAGGAAAGTCTTTCAACCTGCTGGGGCTCACTCTCAGGGAAAACACACAGGTGACTCTTTCCTCCTGATAGGAGGCCATTTTGGTCTGGGAAAATCCGGCTGGGGTCTATAATACCTAAGTAGACCCTCCTAAAAGTGGTGGTGGGGGGGGAAGGCACCATACAAGCAGGGCAAGAAACAAGAAAACAAGAACTGAAAAATTCTCCTCTGTTAAACAAAACTTAAGCTAGAGGTCCAGATAAAGCTGAACTGAATGCCAAAGAACACATAGACAACCATAGAAAACCATAGGTAAAAGAAGTGAAAGCAATCTCCAGAATAAACAAATTAAGGTAATTAAATGCCTAGACACCAGCAAAAAATAACAAATCACACTAGGAAAATTGAAGATATGGCCCAGTCAAAGGAACAAACCAACAATTCAAATGACATACAGGAGCTGAAACAATTAATTCAGAATATACGAACAGACATTGAAAACCTCATCAAAAACCAAATCAATGAATTGAGGGAGGATATAAAGAAGGCAAAGGATGAACAAAAAGAAGAAATTGAAAGTCTGAAAACACAAATCACAGAACTTATGGGAATGAAAGGCAAGATAGAAGAGATGAAAAAACAATGGAAACCTACAATGGTAGATTTTGAGAGACAGAACATAGGATTAGTGAACTGGAGGATGGAACATCTGAAATCCAGCAAGAAAAAGAAAATATAAGGAAAAAATGGAAAAATATGAGCAGGGACTCAGGGAATTGAAGGACAATATGAAGCGCATGAATATATGTGTTGTGGGTATCCCAGAAGGAGAAGAGAAGGGAAAAGGAGGAGAAAAACTAATGGAGGAAATTATCATTGAAAATTTCCCAACTCTTATGAAAAACTTAAAATTACAGATCCAAGAAGCACAACGTACCCCAAAGAGAATAGATCCAAATAGATGTACTCCAAGACATTTACTGATCAGAATGACAGAGGTCAAAGAGAAAGACAGAATCTTGAAAGCAGTTAGAGAAAAGCAATCCATCACATGCAAGGGAAGCCCAATAAGACTATGTGCAGATCTCTCAGCAGAAACCATCAGAGGCAAGAAGACAGTGGGATGATATATTTAAAGTATTAAAAGAGAAAAAACTGCCAACCAAGAATTCTATACCCAGAAAAATTGTCCTTCAAAAATGAGGGAGAAATTAAAACATTTTCAAACAAAAAATCACTGAGAGAATTTGGGACCAAGAGACCAGCTCTGCAAGAAATACTAAAGGGAGCACTAGAGACAGATACAAAGACAGAAGAGAGAGGTGTGAAGAGTGTAGAAAGGAAGACTATGAGTAAAAGTAAAAAGAAGAAAAATTAGATATGACATATAAAATCCAGAAGGCAAAATAGTAGAAGAAAGTACTACCCATGGAGTAATAACACTGAATGAATGGATTAAACTCTCCAATCAAAAGACATAGTCTGGCAGAATGGATTAAAAAACAGGACCCATCTATATGCTGTCTCTACTCAAAGGACATGAGGGCAAGGACACAAATGGACATTTGCATACCAATGTTTATAGCAGCATTATTTACAATTACCAAGAGATGGAAGCAGCCAAAATGCCCATCAACAGACAGTTGACTAAACAAACTGTGGCATTTACATAAGATGGAATATTATGCAGCTGTAAGACAGAATAAAGTTATGAAGTATGTAACAACATGAATGGACCTTAAGGACATTATGCTGAGTGTGATTAGCCAGAAACAAAAGGAAAAATACTGTATGGTCTCACTGATATGAACTGACATTAGTGAATAAACTTGGAATATTTCATTGGTAACAGAGACCATCTATATTTCAGAGATAGAAATAGGTAAGATATTGGGTAATTGGAGCTTAAGGGATAAAAATTGTGCAACAGGACTGAATATAAAAACTCAGAAATGGACAGCACAATATTACCTAACTGTAATACAATTATGCTAAAACACTGAATGAAGCTGCATATGAGAATGATATGAGGAGGGCTGCGGCATAAATGAAATCACAAAGAAAGATAGATGAAAATGTGAGGCAAATGTTTGGGAGACGGCCTCTCCTCAGTGGATTCAATTACATTTTCTGCACTATGAATTGTTTTCTTTCCCACAAAGAAAATGGTTTAAAAATACCTTAAGAAAGCTTGTGACCATAATATGATGTATTAGTTAGGGTTTTCTAGAGAAATAAAATCAACAGGAACACTTGGAAATATAAAATTTATAAAAGTATCTCACGTGACCACGGGAAGACAGAGTCAAAAATCCACAGGGCAAGCTTGAAGCCATGGATTCTGATGGAAGGTCTGGACAAACTCCACAGGAGAGTCTCACCAGCTGAAGCAGGAATAGAGCCTATCTCTTCTGAATCCTCCTTAAAAGGCTTCCAAGGATTAGATTAAGCATCAGTAATTGCAGAAGACAGTACCCTTTTGCTGATTACAAGTGGAATCAGCTGTGGATGCAGCTGACATGATCATGATCTATTCTATGAAATGTCCTCATTGCAACAGACAGGCCAGCACTTGCTCAACCAGACAAACAGGTCCCACAACTTGGCCAAGTTGACACATGAACCTGACCATGTCAGGCCACCTCTTGTCAACTTGGCAGATATATATCACCTTAAATCATACCTAATTTCATAATAAAAACAATAAAACACATTTTTTTCTTTTACCTAACAATACTCAACTGCCATGCATATAACTGGATACACAATGAATCTCTCCAGAATAGGGTGCAAATTCTTGGGCAACATTCATTCTTAAACTTGATGTCTTACAATGCAAATAGTATAATGTGAATAAAACAGCATTACAGTCCTCGTTTCTGTAACTGATCATATGGTCGAAGATCATATTTATCACTACCTTCTTCCACTGCCCATTCCATGTTCCCTTTACCCTCAGCAAGCACTTTAGCTGGCAGTGGTTCTTCACCTGTAGAGTGACCCAAACCTTCATTCCTGAAATCCCAGGTAGTCCTGCCTGGATTGGGTTGTTGCAGTTTTCCATTGATTATAATCATGGCACAGTAGAACTAAAAACACCCTAGGGGATCTCCTATATTCCAAGAAAACTCTTCTTTACCTCCATTATGTAGTTGCAGTCCTACTTCCCCCTGATAGTCAGGATCAATTACCCCAGACAATAATGTAATCGTCTTCTTGGCTTGTTGATCCAGTGGCATAAGTAGCCCAAAGTGACCAGGTGGCTGTCTTCCAGTTCAGTGGAATCATTGTTGTTTCTCTTCAAGGAAGCACTCCCCGTTTAGGAACAAAAACCTGTAGATCAGCAGAGATCAGGCTAGCAGGGACAGGAAGCAAAAAGTCCTAGTGGATCACTAGGGGTATTAGCAAGTGGTACCACTCCCATTTCCACCCCTTGGCTCCTGGACCCATGAATCCTGGATATGGGAGAAACAGCACCATACAGTGGACTCTGATTCAGAGCATATACAGCTTCCTGGAGAACATTACTCCGGCCTTTCAAGGTATTGCCACTTAGTTGGCACTGTAATTCAGTTTTCAAAAGGCCATTTTACTGTTCTTTCAACCCAGCTGCTTCTGGATAATGGGGAACACGGTAAGACCAGAGAATTCCCTGAGCATGTGCCCATTCCTGCACTTCATTTGCTTTGAAGTGTGTTCCTTGATCAGTAGCAATGCTCTGTGGAATACCATGATGATGGATAAGGCATTCTGTAAGCCCACAAATGATAGTTTTGGCAGAAGCATTGCATGCAGGAAAGCAAACCCATATCCAGAGTATGTGTCTATTCCGGTTAGAACAAATCACTGCCCCTACCATGAAGGGAGTGGTCCAATGTAGTCAACATGCACCATGTAGCTGGCTGGTCACCTCAGGTAATGGTGCCATATCGGGGGCTGAGTGTGTGTCTCTGTTGCTGGCAGATTGGGCACTAAGTAGTGACTTCAGCCAAGTAAGTCTTGCTGTGTGGAAATCCACGTTGCTGAGCCCATGCATAACCTCCACCCCTACAATCATGACAACTTTGTTCATGAGTCCATTGGGCAATGACAGGAGTTGCTGGGGAAAGAGGCTGACTGGTATCCACAGAATGGGCCATCTTATCCACTTGATTATTAAAACCTTCCTCTGCTGAAGTCATCCACTGGTGTGCATTCACATGGGACACAAATATGTTCATGTTTTTAGCCCACTCAGAGAGGTCTATCCACATAGTTCTTCCCCAGACCTCTTTGTCACCAATTTTCAAATTATGATCTTTCCAACTCCCTGACCATCCAGTTAAACCATTAGCAACAAGCCATGAGAAGTACACAAATGCACCTCTGGCCAGTTTTCCTTCCAAGCAAAATCAGCAAGGTGCACTACTCGAAGTTCTTCCCACTGAGAGGATTTCCCCTCATCAAGGACACCCCAGAAAGTTGTTGTAGTGCTGTAGCTGTCCACTTTCGGGTGGTACCTGCATATCATGCAGAATCATCTGTAAACCATGCCCGAGTTTTCTGTTCCTCAGTCAACTCACTGTACAGAACTCCCCAAGAGGCCATTGCTCTGGTCTGGGAAAGAGAAGGCAATGTGGCAAATGGAGACCATGGGCATTTCGGCTACTTCTTCATGTAACTTACTTGTGCCTTCAGGACCTACAGACACCAATACTGCCCTTTAGCCTGTGGTAGCATTAGTGGACCCACCCACAGCTTGGGCAGCTAGATGTATGATTACTGCTGACTTTGGTTTAGTTATCAGTGACAACAGTACATAGGAAACCCACATACATGCAGTCAGATCAAAATTCTGAGTTCTGAGGCATCATGCAACACAACTTCCTCAACCTGAGGATGGAGCGCATGGTTCAGCAACTTGCCCAAAGCAGACAAACATCAGGAAGATAATTCATTGGATTTGGTACTGTCATGGACATGAAACCTAGAGATCCCTAAATCCCATGATGAACACATACTAGGATCAATGATGAATAAGAACTCAAACAAGACTTGGTTATTCAACTGCTGGCCCACCTCCTTGCTGAAGCCTCCTGTATACCTGGGTTGGACAACATCCACGTTCAACCTAGGCATCCCTCAATAATGTCTGCACCACTGTTGATGACAAATGATGGACAACCAATAATTCAATGAATACATACTTATGCTATAAAAATGGAAGATGGAAATGAAACAATACGGTTAATGAGGGATGACTAAAGGCTAAGATTTGGGTATTTTTCAACCTCTCAAAATAGATCATATTCACAGAAAAGAATCTGGGAATAAATTGAAAAATATATATATTCCCTAGAACTGAATCCAACCCACCGACAATGTGGCTTGTAATCAAGTGGAAGTCCTATGCCATATATGGTAATGGGAAAGTCAGTAAATATCAATCCATGGAGGTTAAAGTGGTCTAGAAGCTCTGGGAAAAAAAGTGGCCATTTAGGTAAGTTACTGAATAAGCAGGAGGTATTAAGGGACTCTGCACTGAATCATAGATTGTATTTTAGTAACATTCATAGACAATGGATACAGAAAAAAGGGCAAAAATAACTATTTTTACTTATTGCCATCAGCAATAAAAGTAAGATTTTGATACTTTTTTCTTTTCTGCAATTCTCACGGCCACCCAAATTCCATGTAGGATGGATGATGATCCCTCAGCAACTCACACCACATGTGTTAAACTACCAAATCTCCACACTCTAGCACCTTCTCCCAGGTCACAATCCACATTAATTCCTGAATAATACAGCAACATGCTGAGACTTAAACTTTGTGTCCCCAAAGCTGCCCAGGACCAGCTGATGGCAGGAGTTCTAAGTGACCAAGATGAGGTGGAGGCTCCACATAATGACAATGTGAGGGAGCTATACCTGGCATGAGGTAGAGGAACTGCTTTTGTAGTTTCTTTGCCTTTCAGGTCAGGATTTCTACTCATAGACAATGTAGATAATATTATACTACAGATGATATGTACAACTTCCTAGGGGCAAAAATAATACATACAACTGCTTAGGGGCAGAGATGGTTCTGTCATAGCCTCTGCCATGTGATCCATATTTCAATAGGAAAGCCAAAATGAGAGCAGAGGTTATAAAATATATGGCATTGGGGGGAGATGTCATTCAGCTGCAATTTTATTCTTTGGATTTCCTTGGATTAAGAATTGTATAAACATCAACCAAAATGGTCTTCAGAGGAACACATGGAGGAAAAGATTGTGAATTCCCGACCTGGTCAGCTACACTGGCTTATTGGGCATTTGGTTACACCACTGTTTCCATATGCTTTTCCAATGGAGACAAGCAAGCAAAATTCCTGCTCAAACAGAACACAGCATGTTCTAATCTGCATAGGTTTTTCTCTCATTACAGGTGGCAACAGGGACTAGTGAAAATGGTACATATGTGGAATTACTGACTTGTAGAAAAATCTGGATGAAAAGACAACCAAGGCAATGTTAGCCAGTTTGCCTGGAAAACCATTTGTTTCCAGCTCCTGCTGGAAATGAGGATTGGGGTTGTCATTATCAAAAAGGGCTCTCCAGGGGAATGATGATGGGCATGCTCTACATTCCTGAAAGCAACAGAGGTCCATCAATGTGGCATGGATTTGTGAGTATGTGGGTTTATGGGCATGAATGTGCAAGGCTATGTGGGGGCTAGTGTGATAGTGTCTTGGGGAGAGGAGATTTAGTGCATGAGTTTCCCCAAGAGACTTTTCCCACTTAGAATGGACAATACCCTTGGGGAACTTACACAAAAATAAACCCATGGCTCCAGATGCACTGCATATATTAGCACATAAAATCAGCAGCACAGTCATTACTGGAGTTATGACTACTCTCCACATGCTTTACTTGAAGAATCTGAGGTTAACAGATCATGACAGAAGATTTCATATCTCTAGGTGGAAGAGCCAAAATGGGAACCAAGGCATATGGTCCCTGTGATAAGAGTCTGTTCAATTGAGTTGCACTTATCCCACAGCCATGCATCAGCAGTAATGAAACAAGGGAATGCCATCATCTATGTATACCCCGGGAAGTGCCCAAGCATACAGAAATCCTAAACATTTTAGTTGGTCTTCAAAACAGGCAGAAAGCGTGATGAGAATCCATCATTGAAAAATGCCATGTATTTTTTATAACATTTGTAGATTGACTAGTTCACATTGTTTTGTGATGTATTCACCTACAAAGTCAAGGACTGCTTCTCCTTTTATTTTGTGCTCCTACACTTTGTCATCTTCCTTCCTTCCAAGACAAGTTCATTCTACACTTCAAAACACTCACTCCCATAGTACTCTGACCAAATCAAGAAAAGCACTCTGAATTTTCCAAGAACAATACCTGAAATGTACCATTACTTTGTTTCATCCTAGCTACTAGCGAGGGCCTGCTGGAGGAGCTTCTGCAGGAAAGAGGATTAGAGAAGACCCCATCTACTTCCAAGGTAAGGTAGCCTTTCCTTGTCTGATTAAAACCATGCCTTTCTTGGTGTCCTTGTTTCTCACTCCAATTCTGATAGGAAATCTGATGATGTCCAGGATAGAAAATATCTTTAATTTCCTTGGCAGTTACAGCATATAAGGGGGATCTATCACTAACTGACTTGAGATCCAAGAGGTGTATTATGCTTAGGAGCATGGTCATATGACATAACAGTGCAAATGTTCCTCGGCAGCAATATTTTCTTGTTGGATGAAGAAATCTCTAACTGTGAACCAAAATGGACTCCACAGCTACATCATCCAGGCAAAGCTCATGTCTTTACCACAGCTGCCTCCTGACCTGCTTTGGGTTTCCTTGACTAGACCTATCATTCACAAATGGTTTCTGAAAGTTCACAAGAGTGCAAAAGCCTTCTGCAAGTGCTCAACACCAAATTCTGGACTTCACTGTGTTTTCTTTTCTGCAACTACAGGTGGCCCCAAGAGGAAACAACCATGGTAGGTATTCAGTGGTGCAATTTGTTGAAGGAGAATTTATATGATAAGAGGGGTGTGTCCCTTGCTGGCTTTAGTCTAGAGAGGATCCTCCCCACCCCACAACTGCAATTTCTGGGTGGAAATGAGGATTGGAATGTGGGGATGGAAACCAATATACCAGGGAAGAAGTAGAGAAGTGTTTCCTGACTACTTGTGATCCATTTAGGTGGCCTTGAGGTTTGTGTACCAGGTAGTGGTGTGTGCCTACATGTCATCATATGCAATGTGGTTCTCAATATGCATGTGTCTTATTGCCAGTGTACATATGATGGAATATTTGGAAAAAGGTGTGATTTGAGTTCTTGTTGATGAGCTCTACAGATCCAGGGCATCTGCAGCACAATTTTTTTTTTACATGGGCAGGCACCAGGAATCGAACCCAGGTCCTCGGGCACAGCAGGCAAGCGTTCTTACCTGCTGAGCCACCGTGGCCCGCCCTGCAGCACAATTTTTGATAAGTCCAATAGGATTTTTGCATATATGAGTAGCTGAAATTCAGGCAATGTAGAGAGAACACTTTCATCCTCAAAATCCATCTCCAGGTACCTCATCCATCCACACGGGGTCTCTTCATTGAACTCATCTAGCACAGAGCATTTCCTAAACAGTCAGAATTTCAGAGTGATGAAACTGGAGGCAAGGTCTGTGATTGTCCAGCTAAATAGGGAACTGAGATGCTGAGAAGGGATTCCTACAACCCCTCTCATCTGTAAACTGCTTGCAATGTCTTGTTGAAGGCCTCTGACATGGTGGTGCCCAGGGTAGGACTGAGATCAAAGGGGAAAAAATGTGGTTATCTTGGGTGGCCAGCAAGGCCTCAGCTGGAGAAGAGAGGGATTTAGTACATATGACACTCACTCCAATAATTCTTCTCTGGATGTTTGTATTCCTCAAGATTGCCTGGTGGATTGGTGGTATGACTCCAGCAGTGAAGATGAGGGCAATCCAGGTTGGTAAACAATACCCAAGGAAGGATCCAACAGGAAAGGTTTCTCAGGAGCACACATGTTACACCTACTACTTTGTAGGAAAGGGGTGAGAAAGCAGAAAGTAGAGGAAAACTATACATAAGTCCACTTTATGCTTTCCATATTGCAAGTGACATAAAAGAGGTTTTGGGACCATGGGCTATAAGTGTTTTGTGCTCACCATCATATTTTCCAGCTTTGCAAATGAAGATAATGATTCCCACAAGGCCAGCTCTTTTCCTGCCTAGACCAGCCCCAAGCCTCGAAGCCTTTCACTGTCTGGGTCGCCTACATTTGTCCCCATATCCTGCAATGGTGCAATAGAAAGCATATGCTTGAAAAGCCTTCTAGTCTTCACCATCACCTAAATATAAATGCTGGTTTTAGGATTCATGCCACCATTTTCCTCCATTTGACAGATGTTTGCATCCAGTTAACCACTCGATACCTTCCAAGGCCTGACAGGGTTTCCAGAGGTCTTGTATGAATGGGCTGCAAACTTGTCTTCACACACTGTCTCACACAGTCCCAAAGTGCTTTCCTCCTGTATTTGGCAATTCATGGGACACAGCATTGAGGCAGCAAGTGCAGGGTGACACAGCTCCATTCAGAAGCCACACTTCCACTGAGACATCTCTGCAGAGTCACAACACACTCCAGCCATGCACCTTCCTGTACTATTTCCTCTGTTCTGTCTATGTACTCTTCCCTGCCAGTCTTTCCAAGTTTTGATCAACTACTGGAAGGTTCCATTGACTTAAGTGCTCTGACTTCCAATGAGACATTTCTTTTCTGACTTGCAGACTCAGAAATCTGGGCAAGTGACTTGATCTCCAATCTCAACTTCATTTGAGGGGTTGTTGGCCTTCCTTGTAAACAATGCCTAATTCAAATCCAGTACTCTGAGAGTTACTCCTTGTGTGAGGATGGATTGGACAATGGCTCAATCAATGAAAGGGTGAGGATGGTAGTACGCATTTGATTGTTCCACTCATGAGTTCCTTTTAGAGAAAAATACAATTGGTGGAGGTTGGAAAGGAGAAAGGGAACAGGCAGTTTTCATGAGATAAAAAAGAGGGATGGCTGTATTCAGTGAGGGTAAGAGTGAAGGACATCTAAGTCACACACATTAGATGATTGAGAGTGTGTCTGCAGTCTTAGAGGAAAAGAAGTGTGGGGCCATTTTCCATGGCCACAGTCACAGGACATGAGAGTTGGAAAAGGGACTACAGAGTTCCTAGATCTACTTCCACATGGCAGATGTGAAGTGAATGAGTCCTTGGGAGAAGCATAGATTGATGATGGCAGAATTGGGTCCTGGGATAAAATCACAACCTGAAATGAACAACAGGAGCTCAAGCTCTCCCCATCACTCTAACTTTCCTCTTTCCTTTCACAAGGCCACATCATGGTTACTGCCCTTGTCCATGCAGTAACTGAACTCACAGACTTGCAGGGTTTCAAGTTGGAGAATGATGATATCCAAGTACCTTGTTTCATTTATTCAGACTGTTTTTTAGCCTTTCTGTTTCTTATCACAAAGGGTCTATTTCTACATCCCCCCATGCCATCTTTCCCTCCTCATATCATTGCCACCTTGAATGTCATGATCTCACCAAGGAATTTGAGGTCATGGCAATGAAAATGTTCATAAAAACTTTCTGCACATTCCTCACCTGCTTTGCTTGTATTGTAGTGCTTTCCATGTGTACTGTGCACCAAAACATTCTCATATAACCCCTGAATGGCTCAGGTACTAAGTGAGATTCTTTGAGATGAACACTGAAGAAAGGCTACCTCATACCTGGTTCCAGGATGGGCTCGCTGCTCCCAGGTACATTCCTTCAAATTGTGGCTCTGGACATTCACTTTTGTTCTCCCTCAACAGCTGTCAATACACTTTGGAGAGGAAGGGTCTCTAATCAGGGAAGATGAAACACAAGATAAAAACAAGGTAAGGAAATGTGAATAAGAAGTGGGTAGGATGAAGAGAGGAAGAGGAACAGTTTCTCAAGGAATGTATGGACTCTTGACATTTTGGGCTTCTTTTTGGGCCCTTTATGAAAACTGGTGTTAATGAGGAGCCAAGTAGGATGGCCACCAGTGAGTCTGAACATGGAGGTGGAGACCATTAGTGGATGGTCAAAATAAGCACAGACAAGTGAAGGATGTTCTGAGAATCTCACTCCATGGTCCAGAAACACATTCCATATAAGCTTGGTAAACTATGCCCTACAATGTCTCCTTAATTTGGAGGCAAAAGTCTAGACCTTGTACTGCTGTCATGTGCCATTCACACTGCACTCATTCTGGAGAGTGTCCCTTGATTCCCTCCACATCACAGTGCTAGAGGAGAGGATTTTGCCCACCCACTACCCTTCAGGACAGCATGGAGTTTCATCAATTAAATACTGAGAGGAGTGAACAGTGTGTGCTGGCCCTGACTACCTCACAATAAGTTCTCCTGGGCAAAAGCTTAGTGAGACTACCTTACCTTCCTAGGGCCACCCAAACAAATACCACTGACCCATTGGCTTAAACAACAGCAATCTGCTTTCTCTCATTTTATGATGCAAAATTTCCAAAACCAAGTTGTTGACAGGATCATGCTTTCTCTGCTGGAAACTTGCTGAAAATCCATGACTCAATCTCTGCTTCTGTCTCCTGGCTACCTGCCCCCTTTGAAGTCTACCCTTAACTGTGTACAAACTTCCTCTGTACGTGAGAACTCCAGTGATACTGAATTATGATCCAACTTGATTAAGTACTTGAAAACAATATGAATTAATTCCTCTGGGTATAGGGAAAAAGCTTTCTAGTTATTACTCACACTCCTAGTATATTTTTGGGGGTAGTGCTGCATGGTCGTGTCCAAATGTGTTTTCAGAAAAATAACAAGTTTTTCTCTGTTAATTTTTATATATATTAACTTGATATATTTTTATGTAAATCATATATTTATTACATGAATATATTTGTATATATTAAAACATTCATATATATCAGTGTATATATATAGTTTAAGGTATGTAAGTCATTTGAAGAGTGGGGTGGGAGGACAGAGAAGATGTGACATAACAAATGAGTATGACTTCTGAATTATTATATTGATATTTCTTTCAGCCTCAGAATTTGGAGACAACCAGAAAGAACAATGAAGATTCATGAAGTTTAGTCCCAACCAACGTTCAAAATCTTTTTATAATCCCTTGTTAAATGCACCTAGACATTTAGTGCTTTTCTTGTATACATGTTGTAGTTAGAAATTAAAGGATGTAATAAAAAATTTTCAGCAGGCTTTTCTTCTTTACAGAACTAGAGAATCCCATCTCGTGATTCTTAGGGAATCCACAGGCCCCCCACTAGTCAAAACAATCTTGAACGAATCTTAGAACACAGTAAGAACACTAACAAGAATATTGTCCAAAATCTGCAACACAATATATAGAGAACTGGAAAAATCTAATGCATCCTCAAGAGGCTATCCAAGCAACAGAATCCAAAAGTATCCCCAGAAAGAATTATCTGATAAAACAATCATTCCATTCATGCTGAATGAGGTAGACATAGATCTTCTTGAAATGAATGGAAAGAGAAAAAGTACTCAGCAAAGAAAAAGAATTAATGAAAAGATGTCATTGGGAATTCTAGAGCTGAGCATAAATGATCTAAAATAGAAATAAATTGAGTAGGATCAATCACAGAAAAGACAACAAAAAGGAAAGAATCAGAGAGCTTGAAGATTGAGCAATAGAAATGATACAAAGGGGAGACTGAAGACAGTAAAAGAAAACAGAGAGGTTGCACAAAAATTAACGGCATCAGAAAAATCATTAGTGGTCAATATTAAAAGCTATAACATTCATTACAAAGTCTAAAAGAGGTTGGTGGAAAATAAATGGATGAGAAAAAATGACTGAGCATGGCCCCTTCTGTGAAAAATGCAAATCCCAAGAGTTCAGACAATCTCACAAGCACATCTGAAAGGCAAACTGCTGAAAACCAAGGAGGAAGACAATATGTACAAAAAGAGCAGATAAACATCCATTATATGGAGGAGAAAGATAACAATTGAAGGTATCTGATCTCTGCATGGAAACACAGAGTGAAAAGCATCCTTAAAATGCTGCAGGAAAAGAACCATCAATGCAGAGCATTAAGTGCACATGATTTTTAAGGATGAAAGGCAAAACAGGCAGAGATGCAGGGGACAGAAAACCAGGGTCATTTCCTCTTAGAGGCCTGCTCTAACACAATATAAAAGGAAATTCATCAGGCTGAGTGTCAATGATTACAAGAAGCTTTGAACTGCAGGAAAAATGGAGGTGGACCAGACATAGTGAATATCTAGATAACTGTGATACTCTCTCATGCAAATGTTAAATCCTTTGCTATAGGAATGAATTGAGCAAATTTACAACCTTTTTGCAGAAAGGATAACCCAGTCTGGGTGGGTGGTAAAATGCATATATAGGGAATGATGTGATATCTACAGCAATGACAAGGGGATTAAATCATCGACATGGTTGTAAGTCATCAATATTTTACTCAAGTCATAAAAACAAGAACTCTTACTGGTATATGAGAAATTTGATATGCCTATGTAACCCCAGGGCAACCACGGAAAGAGATGCAGAGTTTAGAAGAATTGGGTAACTGGAAAGTTCTACACCGAGGAGATATAAATCAAGCAGGAAAAATATAGGGGCACAAGTGTTGGGTGAACGAAAGTTTTCAGTTCCCTTGGTAGGACACCTAGGAATAGGATTGTTGGATCATATGGTAAGCCTGTGCCTCCCAGCCTCCTCTTCCCCACCCCACTGCTGCCACCATGGCTGGACCCATGTGACCCTCTTCTTCAGTCAGTGACACTCTCCTCATGACCCTGGGGAAAAGGCCACAGACCCACTGGTGCTGACAGCAATGCTGGGACCTCTGGAAAGAAACCAGTGAACCTGGGCTCACTGCCAGATGGTTTTCTGCCATGCTGCCTAAAGGCTCCATTCTCCTACATGGACACTGACACTGATGGGCTAGAGCAGGAGGGCAGCCACATCTCCTTTACTTCAAACACCTTCCTCCAGCATCCCTGAAGTGCTGGGGGCTTCAGGAATCTCAGCAGCAGCTTTGTCACATATGGATCTTTCAAGTGGCACTCTCTTTTCTCCTTTCCTTCATGTGGTTGAAGTACATATTTATCACTACCTTCCTCCACTACCCATTTCATGTTCCCTTTACCCTCAGCAAGCAATTCAGTTGCCCGTGGTTCTTTGCCTGGTGGGGTGACCCAAACTTTATTCCTGAAGTTCCAGAGCCATTGGTAGTCTTTCCTGGATTGGGTTGTTGCAGTTTTCCATTGACCTAACCACAGGGCATGGTAGAACTTAAAGATGCCCTAGGGGATCTCCTATATTCCAAGAAAACTCTTCTTTACCTCCATTATGTAGTTGCAGTCTTACTTCCCCCTGATAGTCAGGGTCAATTACCCCAGACAATAATGTAATCCCCTTCTTGGCTTGTTGATCCAGTGGCATAAGAAGCCCAAAGTGACCAGGTGGCTGTATACCAGTTCAGTGGGATCATTGTTGTTTCTCCTCGAGGAAGCACTCCCCATTTAGGAACAAAAACCTCTAGACCAGCAGAGCTCAGGCTTGCAGGGACAGGAAGCAAAAAGTTTCCTAGTGGATTCCCACCCCTTGATTCCTGGACCCATGGATCCTGGATATGGGAGAAACAACACCATACAGTGGAAGCTGATTCAGAGCATATACAGCTTCCTGGAGAACATTACCCCGGCCTTTCAAGGTATTGCCACTTAGTTGGCGCCATAATTCAGTTTTCAAAAGGCCATTCTACTGTTCTTTCAACCCAGCTGCTTCTGGATGATGGGGAACATGGTAAGACCAGAGAATTCCCTGAGCATGTGCCCATTCCTGCACTTCATTTGCTGTGAAGTGTGTTCCTTGATCAGAAGCAATGCTCTGTGGAATACCATGATGATGGATAAGGCATTCTGTAAGCCCACAAATGGTGGTTTTGGCAGAAGCATTGCATGCAGGAAAGCAAACCCATACCCTGAGAATGTGTCTATTCCAGTTAGAACAAATCACTGCCCCTTCCATGAAGGGAGTGGCCCAATATAGTCAACCTGCCACCATGTAGCTGGCTGGTCACCTCAGGTAATGGTGCCATATTGGGGGCTGTGTGTGGGTCTCTGCTGCTGGCAGATTGGGCACTCAGCAGGGGCTGATGCCCAGTCAGCCTTGGTGAGTGGAAGTCCATGTTGTGGAGCCCATGCATACCCTCCACCCCTACAATCATGACAACTTTGTTCATGAGTCCATTGGGCAATGACAGGAGTTGCTGGGGAAAGAGGCTGACTGGTATCCACAGAATGGGCCATCTTATCCACTTGATTATTAAAACCTTCCTCTGCTGAAGTCACCCACTGGTGTGCATTCACATGGGACACAAATATGTTCATGTTTTTAGTCCACTCAGAGAGTTCTATCCACATAGTTCTTCCCCAGACTTCTTTGTCACCAATTTTCGAATTATGGTCTTTCCAAGTCCCTGAACATCCAGCTAAACCATTACCAACATCCCATGTGTCAGTTTACAAATGCACCTCTGGCCAGTTTTCTTTCCAAGCAAAATCGACAACCAGGTGCACTGCTCAAAGTTCTGTCCACTGGGAGGATTTCCCCTCACCATTGTCCTTCAAGGACACTTCAGAAAGTGCTTGTAGTGCTGCAGCTGCCCACTTTCTTGTGGTACCTACATATCATGCTAAACCATCTGTAAACCATGCCCAAGTTTTCTCTTCCTCAGTCAATTCACTGTATAGAACTCCCCAAGAGGCCATAGCTCTGGTCTGGGAAAGAGAAGGTAATGTGGCAGGAATGGAGACCATGGGCATTTGGGCCACTTCTTCATGTTACTTACCTGTGCCTTGGGACCTGCTCTGGCCCTATCTCGTATATATCATTTCACCTTACAATAGAGTGCTGTTGTGCATGCCCAACTTTATGGCTTTGTGGGTCAGACAACACCCAGCTCATGATAGGCAACTCAGGTCTCATGGTAACTTGGTGGCCCAGGGTTAAGCGTTCAGTCTCTACTAAGGCCAGTAGCAAGTCAAAAGCTGTTTCTCAAAAGGAGAGTAGTTTTCTGCAGCAGTTGGTAAGGCTTTGCTCCAAAATCCCAAGAGTCTGCATTGTTATTCTCCTATAGCGACCTGCCAAGGGCTCCAAACAGCATCTCTATTTGCCACTGACACTTCTAGCACCATTGGATCTGCTAGATCATACGACCCAAGTGGTAGAGCAACTTGTACAGCAGCCTGGACCTGTTGCAGAGCCTGCTCTTGTTCAGGTCCCCACTCAAAATTAGCAGCTTTTCTGGTCACTCAATAAGTGGGCCAGAGTAGCATACCCAAATGAGGAATATGTTGTCACCAAAATCCAAAAAGACAAACTAGGTGTGTCTCTTTTTTGTTTGTAGGAGGGACCAGATGCAACAACTTATCTTTCATCTTAGAAGGGATATCTCGACATTCCCCACACCACTGAACACCTAGAAATTTCAATGAGGTGGAAGTCCCCTGGATTTTTGTTGGATTTATCTCCTATTCTCTGACATGCAAATGTCTTACCAGTAAATCTAGAGTAGTTATTACTTCTTGCTCACTAGGTCCAATCATCATGATATCATCCATTTAATGGACCAGTGTGATGTCTGGTGGGAGGGAGAAATGATCAAGGACCCTGAGGACAAGATTATGACATAGGGCAAGGGAGGAGGAGTAGATAAACCCCAGAGGTAGGACAGTGAAAGTATATTGCTGACTTTGCCAGCTGAAAGAAAACTGTTTCTGGTGGTCCTTACTAAAAGCTATTGAGAAAAAAGCACTTGCCAGATCAATAGCTGCATACCAGGTACCAGGGGATGTATTGATTTACTCATGCAATGATACCACATCTGGAACAGCAGCTGCAATTGGAGTCACCACATGATTGAGCTTACAATAATCCACTGTCATCCTCCAAGTCCCATCTCTTTCCTGCACAGGCCAAATAGGAGAGTTGAATGGGGATGTGGTGGGAATCACCATCCCTGCATCCTTCAAGTCCTTAAGAGTGGCAATAATCTCTGCAATCCCTCCAGGAATCCAGCATTTCTTCTGATTTACTATTTTTCTCAGTAAGGGCAGTACTAGTAGCTTCTTTTACTTTGCCTTTCCCACCATAATTAGCCCTCACTGCGTGAGTTAGAGAACCAATTTGGGGATTCTGCCAGTTGCTAAGTATGTCTATACCAATTATACATTCTGGATGGGAAAAAAACTACAGAATGTGTCCAGAGGCCCACTGGACCCACTGTGAGACAGACTTGAGCTAAAACTCCATTGATCACCTGGCCTTCATAAGCCCCCATTCTGACTAGTGGACCAGAGTGACATTTTGGGTCCCCTGGAATTAATGTCACTTCTGAACCAGTGTCTAATAATCTCTGAAATATCTGATTATTTCCTTTTCCCCAGTACACACTTACCCTGGTAAAAGGCCATCGGTCTCCTTGGGGATGACTTGGAGGAAGATTAACAGTATAAATTTGTGGCAGTGTAACAGGGTTCTACCCAAAAAGGACCTGGCCTCCTCTTCATTCAAGGGGCTCGGTTCTGTAAACTGTTTCAGGTTTGGAAATTGATTAAGGGTCCGTGACTCTGTGTTTTTGCAATTCCAGTTAGACTTCTGTTCACTTGACCTAGAACTCTTTTGTTTATGCAGCTCAAACAAGAATCTAGTAGACTGCCCTTCTATTGTATTTCTAGGTACCCCATGATTTATTAGCCAATGCCACAAATCTCTAAAGTCCTATAATTTTGACGCATGCTTTGAGTTTGCTGTCTATTATAATAGCCACGTCTGCCATGTCTTTGGTGATTAAGTGCTGTCATCTGGCTTCTGCCAACTTGGGATCCTGTCACCCCCGTTGTGTTTAAAGATTCTGCCTCAGTCACAGCAGTTCCTACAGTAATATCTGACCTACAGAGAAGTGCAACCACAGAATGCTTTAGGGATGATGGTGCTAGTCTCACAAATTTATTCCTCACTGTTCTGGTTAAAGGTGCATCCTCTGGACATTCCTGTGTTGTAAGAGCAAGCTTTGCATGATAAATGTGCTCTAACATTCCAGTCTCTCTAAATCTCTGGATCCCCTCATCTACATTATACCAGAGCAGTTCTGACATTTCAACCTCAGGTAATGTTGGCCACTTTGACCCATGTTTCAACCAACCATCCAAACAAACTGTTAGTACCTTTGTTTCCTAACTGCTCAAGCTATAACATTGAATGCAGAATCTCTGCTTAGTGGGCCCATATCAATAAATTCAGCCTGATCCAGCCTTATATTCCTCCCACCATTATCCCACACCCTTAAAATCCATTACCACACATATTCCCCTGATTTCTGTCTATATAAATTGAAAAATCCACACAGTTCTTTTGGAGTATAGCATACCTCCTCATGTGTGATACTTTGTACCTTACCTTTAGGGGCCTGTTTGGGCTTTAGTCTAGTTATAGGTCTGGAAGAAATGGGAGGTGGTGGGGATGTGTCATGAAAAGAATTAGAAATATCTTCCAAGCCATTTGCTTCAGGGCTTTCATTTGCAGTTTCATCTGGTGAAACAGGATTACTCACTCTAGGGCTAATCCCTTCAGGAGGAGGTTGGGTGGCCAACTCCTCAAAGCAGGCTGGAGGTGGGGCAGTTATGTCCTCTAGGCAAACTATTACAGGGATATCTAGAGAAGACTCAGCATGACCTAGGGTTTCAACCTCACCCCTGACATCATTATCAATCCATATGCCACCATCCCATTTTTCAGGGTCCCACTCCTTTCCAATCAATGCCCATATTTTAACAGCAGACACCTGCAAAATTTAGATTTCGGTTTATGTTGTAAAATTTCTACTCTAACAATAAGATTCTGAGTCTGATTTTCAGAGATCTCAAGTCTACAGCTACAAGAAATAAGATTTTCCTTCAGGATACTCATAGAAAGGTCTACATCTGTCAGATGGCACTTAAGCTTCTCATTTGAAGCCTTAAACCCATCCGTTTCACTCCTTAATGTAGCCAGTGTATCTAAAAACAACCAACCAACATATCTATACCTCTTATCTCTAGAAAACTCTGTAAAGGTGTCAAAAACATTATCCCCCAGAGCCTGGCTTCATACAAGTGAAACATTAGGGGAATCAAATGATGATATTTTAAAGACTATGTCTTTTGCCAACTCACTCCATGGATTGGGAGTGTCATTCTGATTATGGGAATCAGAGTCCTTAGTGTCTTTGAGTCCAGTTTGAGTAGAAAACCATTCATAAAAACCCATTTTTAAGATTCTGTTTCTTAAGAATATCTCCTGGTACCAAGGTGTATTACTTAGGTTTCTCTAGAGAAACAGAATCAACAGGAACACTTGGAAATGTAAAATTTATAAAAGCATCCCATGTGACCACAGGAATGCCAAATCCAAAATCCACAGGGGTAGCTGTGAAGCCAAGGACTCAAATGGAAGGTCTGGATGAACTCCACAGGAGAGGCTCACCATCCGAAGCAGGAATAGAGCTTGTCTCTTTTGAATTCTCCATAAAAGGCTTCCTGGGATTAGATGAAGCATCACACATTGCAGAAGACACTCCCCTTTGGATGACTACAAATGGAATCAGCTGTGGATGCAGCTGACATGATCATGATCTAGTCTATGAAATGTCCTCATTGCAACAGACAGGCCAGCACTTGCCCAATCAGACAAACAGGTCCCACAACTTGGCCAAGTTGACACATGAACCTGAGAGGCTCCTTTGATTGAGGCTTTTGCATTCTTTGACTCAATCATTCTCTCCATATGTGATTTTCTAGAGCACCTGAAGGAGCAAAAGACCTGTGTAAACAGGGCATCATATTATCGGATCCTTACACTCTTTCTCTTCTTTCATTAGAGGTAGCCTCAAGAAGAGGAAGAAAAGGTACATATTCTGGAAACACAGGTAGAGGAAAAAAATCTAAAGAAATATGATGGGACTTCCTTGCCAGCTTTCATGTAGAGAGCCACTGTGGGAGAGAGAATGGGGGTTGTGGTGAGAGAAAGTGATCTCCAGGTAAAGAACTGTTCCTGTCTCTACAGACCCTAAAAGGAGCTGGGTTCTTTTTGGGTGGAGTGGATTAGCAAAAACTACAGTCAGGAAGTGTCCATGAGGAAGTCAGTGTGATGTGATTGTGAATGTGAGTGTGTACGCGAGTGCTTGTGTGTACTTCACTGAGTTGTAGGCATTATCTGCAGGGAACAATTGCCAGAATTGGGTCTTGGGACAAAATCACACCGTGAAATGAACAACAGAGGCATGAACTTTCCCCACAACTCTAACCTTCCTCTTTCCTTTCACAAGGCCACCCCATAATGGCTCCTGCCCTTCTCCATGCAGTAGCCAGATTCACAGACTCAGAGGTTCCGAGTTGGAGATGATATCCAAGTAACTTCTTTCATTTATTCAGACTATTTTTTAGTCTCTATGCTTCTTATCACTAAGGGTCTATTTCTACCTCTTCTCTATGCCATCTTTCTTTCCTGATATCATTGCCACCTTGAAGGTCGTGATCTCACCAAGGAAATTGAGGTCATGGCAATGAAAATGTTCAGAAAAACTTTCTGGACACTACTCACCTACTTTGCTTGTATTGTGGTGCTTTCAAAATCTACTGTGCACCAAAACATTCTCATGTAACCCCTGAATGGCTCAGGTACTAAGTGAAATATCTTGAGAGGAACACTGCAGAAAGGACACCTCTGTACCTGGTTCTGGGCTGGGCTCTCCCCTCCCAGGTATATTCCTACAAATCGTAGCTCTGGACATTCACACTTGTTTTCCTTCCAACAGTTGTTTCTACTCTTTGGAGAGGAAGGGTCTCTTCTGAGGGAAGATGAAAAACAAGATAAGGAAATGTGAGTGAGAAGTGGGTAAGATGAAGAGGAGAAGTGGAACAAGTTCTCAAGGAGTGAATGGCTTCTTGACCTTTTCAGCTTCTTTTTGGCTCCTTTTGGAAAACTGGTGTTAATTAGGAGCCAAATGGGGTGTCCACCAGTGAATCTGAACATGGAGGTCAAGACCATTAGTGGATGGTCAAAATAAGCAAAGACAAGTGAAGGATGTTCTGAGAATCTCACTCCATGGTCCAGAAACCCATTCCATATAAACTTGGTAAACCATGCCCTCCAATGGGTCCTTAATTTGGAGGCAAGAGGTCTAGTCCTTGAAGGTCTGCCATGTGCCATTCACACTACACTCATTGTGGAGAGTGTCCCTCAATTCCCTCCACATCACGTCTAGAGGACAGAACCTTGCCCAATCACGACCCTTGAAGACAGCATGGAGTTTCATCAATTAAACACTGAAAGGAGTGAAAAGTGTGGGCTGGCCCTGACTACCTCACAATAAGTTCTCTGGTGCAAAATCTTAGTAAGACTGCCTTACCTTGCCAGGACTGCCCAAACCAATACCATTGAGCCATTGGCTTAAACATCAGCAATCTAATTTCTGTCATTTAATATTGCAAAATGTCCAAAATCAAGTTGTTGACAGAATCATGCTTTCTCTGCTGGAAACTTGCTGAAAATCCATGACTCAATCACTGCTCTCTGTCGTGGCTCCCTGCCCCCTTTGATATCTACCCTTAACTGTGTCCAAACTTCTTCTGAACATGAGAACTCCAGTGATATTGAATTATCGTCCAACTTGACTAAGTGCTAGAAAACAATATGGATTAATTCCTCTATAAGCCAGGTATAGGGAATAAGTTTTCTACTTATGACTCACACTCTTAGTATATTTTTTGGGGGTGGTGGGGCATGATCGTGTCCAAATGCATTTTAAAAAAATAATGATAACTCATCCTCTGTTAATTTTGAAATATATTAAGTTGATATATTGTTAAATAAATCTTATACATTTATTACATGAATATATAATATTTGTATATATTAAAACATACATATATATCAAAATATATATATGTAGTTTAAGGAGTATAAGTTTTTGAAGAGTGGGGTGGGATGACAGAGAAGATGGGATGTAACAAATGAATATGACTTCTGAATCATTATATTGATATTTCTTTCAGCATCAGGATTTGGAGCACAGCCAGAAGGAACAATGAAGATTCATGAAGCATAGCCCCAACCAATGTTCAAAATCTCTTTATAACTCCTTGTTAAATGCACCTAGACATGTAGTGCTTTTCTTGTATACATGTTGCAGTTTGAAATTAAAGGATGCTACAAAACATTTCCAGCTGGTATTTATTCATTACAGAATTAGAGAATCCAACCTTATGATTCATAGGGAACCCACTGGTAACACACTAGCAAAAACAATCCTCAATGAGTCTTAGAACACAGTAAGAACACTAACAAGAATATTGTCCAAAACTCTGAAACACAATATAAAGAGAACTGGAAAAATATAATGCATCCTCAAGAGGCTATGCAAAGAACAGAATCCAAAAGCAGCCACAGGAAGAATTATCTGACAAAGCAATCATTCCATCCATGACGAATGAGGTAGGGGTAGATCTTCTTGAAATGAATGGAAACACCAAATGAACTCAGCAAAGAAACAAAAATAATGAAAAGATGTAAACTGGATTTCTATATCCCAGCATAAATTATCCAAACTGAAAATTAACTGAGTAAGATCCATCACAGAAAGGACAACAAGGAAAGAATCAGGGAGCTTGAAGTTTGAGCAGAAGAAATGATATAAAGTGGAGAGCAATGAGAAAAAAAGTAAACAGGTACATGAACCAAAATTAACAGCACCTGAAAAAATCATTAAGGGCAGTAATTAAAGTCCTGACATTCATGACAAAATCTGAAAAAGGCTGAGGCAGAATAAACCGATGGAAAAAAAATGATTGAGCACTGCATAGCATGTGAAAAATAGAGATCCCCAGAGCTGAGAAAATCTCACATGCATAGCTGAAAGTCAAACTGCTGAAAACCAGAGAGGAAGATGATATTTTTAAAAAGATGAGAGAAAAACCCATGATATGGAGGAAGGTAACAATCGAGGGTCCTTGATCTGTGCAGGGAAACATGTAGAGTGAAAAACGTCTCTCAAATGTTGAAGGAAAAGAACCATCAACATAGAACATTACACGCAGTGTATGCATTTTAAGGATTAAAGGCAAAATAGGAAGGGATGGATAGGACAGAAGAACAAGAGAATTTATCACAAGAGACTTGCTGTATTACTATGAAATGGGAAATTCTTCAGGCTGAATGTAAATGATTACATTTACATCTTTGAAATGCAGGAAGAATGTATGTGGGCCAGACATAGTGAATAGCTAGATAAATGTGATACTCTCTAATGCCAATGTTAACTTCTTTACTATAGGAATAAATTTAGCAAACTTAAAACCTTTACCAAAACGATGGCATAGTCTAGGTGGATTCAGTCTATGGAGCAACTCT
This sequence comes from Myrmecophaga tridactyla, assembly GCA_004026745.1. Taxonomy (NCBI): domain Eukaryota; kingdom Metazoa; phylum Chordata; class Mammalia; order Pilosa; family Myrmecophagidae; genus Myrmecophaga; species Myrmecophaga tridactyla. The sequence continues at coordinate 46,954 of PVIY010003887.1, read as the reverse complement.
CAACAGCTCTGTTAAAACTTTGGGGCTACGTGCTATACCTGCACATGGGATGGTGGGTGGGCTATTCTGTTGTTTGAGTTACAGTTATTATTTTTAATATCACATCGATTCCTTTGCTGAACGATTGTAGGCTCCTCTAGACATCGTGAAACTGCCTCGCAAGCTGAGGCTTTGCAGCTGCAAACTGGCAACAATGAATAGCACCCAGCAAAAGAATGGATGTTATTCTTGGTTTTTGACATGACCTGTACCCAAAGTGAGCTTGCAAATGCCCAGGCCTTTCCCTGGGTCTCTTTGATCTGAGAAGTTCAGTCATAAAATGGTGTCTTTACATCTACAAAAGAATCTAAAGCAAGACAAAAATTGTGTCCCTCTCCAAATTGAATGATAACCCAAGCTCCAAATAAGCAGCATATGTTATCTCACCCCTTGCAGATTCAACTTCATCCTGGAGCACCATAGAGCACGTTGTAAGAGGAATATGTAAGGCCTGCAGGCAGGGCCAGCACATGACTCCCACCTTCAAGCTGCAGTGTCACAAAAGATAGCAAGATTTGGCTCTCCTTGAACATGTAGCTCCCCAAGTATCCATACCCATCTCTCACTTTGCATAACAAAGAATACTACCAGACCAATAATGCACGGCACCTACCTCAAGATGAAGGCATTCACAGGGGAACTGCTGGTGATGTTGATGCTGGCAGTGACCACGTCCCCTTGTTTGAAGTCACTGGGTGGCAGCCAGTTGGCCGGGTGATTGTCCAACCACAGACCACTGAGCTGGATGCCATCTGGGGCCTGGGAGATATTGACAATGGCAATCATCCATAGATGGTCAGTGCCCAGCCTGACCCCATCCTTACACAGTTGGATGGCATTTCCCTTCCTCATGTCCATGGTGATGTAGACTGCTTGACCTTTACTCAGCTGCATGGCAGAGTAGAGGTCCACAGGGCTCCCCTCCAGCTGCTCAGCTGCATTTCTCCTCTTGGCCACCACTGTAGGGGGCACTGCACCAGATGGGCAGCAGCTCCAGCTCTGGCACAGAGGTTGAGCCCTCCTGCCACCTGGCAGGCACCCCTCAACTCCTGGGTCTTACAGAAAATGAAGAGCCACAGATAGGGTAGCACATCCATGGTGCCACACTCATCCCAGTCCTGGCCACCAAGGACAAGGGGACATACAACATGAGCTGGGTCAGGTGGACTTGGTCCCATGCTTCCAGGTCCCATTGGACTTGCTGTTTGGTCACAAGAGATTTGATGCCAACATTAATTCCAGAGGCCCGAATTTTCCACCGAAAAATACCCATGGCTTGTGTTTACTGATGGGAGGCTGTATGGACTTGGAGCTGAAGAAGTACTCGACTCGGGATTGTAGGCTGGGGGTATGCATGGGGTCCTAGCTGGCCTCCTCTAGGAAGAAGGTGGTCTCAGCTCACAGGACACTGGAGCTCATGGGAGAAAAGTGGGTCGCGAGGACAGTCTCTGCACATTGGCTCTGAATCCACCAACCTCTGTCACTAGGAAAGACAAGAGGATAACAAACACAGTCACTCTATGTGCTCCCCAGAAGCAGACCCAGGTCAGCGTGCAATCTGGACATGAGGGAGAGCCTTCTGGACTCTACTTACTTTGAATTTTCATATTTCCTCCAGTATCTGCCTGTAAAGGACCCTGCCTGACCCACATATCATGCACTGGTAAGAGCTTGAGACCTGTCTGATTGATATTTTAATAGGTTAATCATGGCTGAAGAGTGGTGATTTCATCCAGCTGAACCTAAACTAACCAAAGGCAGCCAGTTCCCATGAGGGTAAAGTGGTATTTTCATTCATAATGCTCCTAAACTTAAAATATATTTAATGGCCCTGCATGTGAGGGTAAGCAAAGCAATGGGCTTGAGCAAATTCCATCTGAAAACACTCACAAAAGGAGAATTTGGCATGTGAAAAGGGGGGCATCTAAAATCATATAGCCAAGAGGAGTCTTTGAATAGTGCATGCTGGGATAACTGCTTAGCCATTGGGAAAAAAGATAAAATTGCATCAATATCTTACACCACATGCAAGAATAATCTTCCAATGAATCAGAGATCTAACTATGAGAGTATGAAAACTTTTCAGTACTAGAAAAGTAATATGGATTAATTCCACTCTAAGCAGGGTACAGGGAAAAGATTTCTAATTATGATTCACACTCAGAATGCATTTTCTTTATTTTGTGTGGGTGATATGTCGGGTCTGAGTTCATTAAAAAATGTTAACTTTACTTATGTAAAACTCATATATGTGTATGTTTTATGCATATATGTTATTTAAAAAGAAGGGGTATTAGTATAACAGAGAATACAGGACTTAAGAAATAAGTATGACTGCTGTATCATTATATTGATATCTCTTTTCATCTCCTGTGTCTTAGAACAGCCAGAAGTGAAAGAAAAAAAATGAAGTATCATGAAATGTAACCCACAGCAAACTTCAAAATCTATTCTAACACCTCTTGTTAAAATGTACCTGGAAGTTCATTGCTTTTCTATATACGTGTTATATTGACAATTAAAAAATGTTAAAAACAAAATTCCAGTCGGCTTTATTTTTACAGAAGTGGAGAATCCAATCTTGTAATTCCTATAGAACCACAAAATCCTCCAGTAGCCAAAACCATCTGGAAGGAAGGAGTCTTCCAACACAGGAAGAACACTAACAAGGATATCACACAACAGGTTGCCACAAAATATACAAAGAACTAGAAAAATTAGATCCATTCTCCAGAGGAAATGTAACCATCAGCATCTCAAAGTAACCACAGAAAGAATTATCAGACAAACAGTTATTCCATCCATATGCACCAAGGTAGGGGTAGATCCTTTTGAAATGATGGAAAGAGGAAAAGTACTCAGCAAAGAAAAAGAATCAATGTAAAGATGTCAATGAGAGTTCCAGAGCTAAGCATAAATGATCTAAAATAAAAACTAATTGGGTGGGATCAATCACAGAAAAGAGAACAAAAAGGAAAGAATTGAAGAGCCTGAAGAATGAGCGGTAGAAATGATACAAAGGGGAGAGTGGAGAGAGAAAAAGGAAACAGAGAGGTTGCACAAAAAAATAACAGCATCTGAAAAATCATTAGTGGTCAATATTGAAAGCTATAACATTCATTACAAAGTCTGAAAGAGCTTGGTACAGAATAAACGGATGGGAAAAAATGACTGAGCACTGTCCCTTCTGTGAAAAATACCAATCAAAGGGACCAGAGAATCTCACAACCATATCTGAAAGGCAAACTGTTGAAAATCAAGGAGGAAGAAAATATTTACAAAAATAGCAAGTAAACACACATTATATGGAGGAGGAAGATAACAACTGAAGGTTCCTGATCTCTGCATGGAAACACAGAGTGAAAAGCATCTTTAAAATGCTGCAGGAAAAGAACCATCAATGCAGACCATTAGGTGCACAATATGTTTTGTTAAGTATGAAAGGCAAAACAGGCAGGGATGGAGGGGAGAGAAAACCAGGGCAATTTCCCAGTAGAGGGCTGCTCTATCACAATTGAAAAGGAAATTGCTTGGCTGAGTGTCAATGAATACAAGAAGCTTTGAACTGCAGGAAAAATGGAGGTGGACCAGACATAGTGAATATCTAGATGACTGTGATACTCTCTCATGCAAATGCTAAACCCTTTGCTATATGAATGAATTGAACAAATTTACAACCTTTTTGCAGAAAGGATAACACAGTCTGGGTGGGTGGGAAAATGAATATATAGGGAATGATGGGACATCTACAGCCAAGACCGGGGGATCATATCATGACATGGCTATAAGTCATCAATATTTTACTCAAGTCACTAAAACCAGAACTCTTACTGGTATATGAGAAATTTGGTACGCTTATGAAACACCAGAGCAACCCTGGAAAGAGATTCATAGTTTAGAAGAATTGGGTAACTGGAAAGTTCTCCACCAAGGAGACATAAATCAAGCAGCAAAAATATAGGGACATAAGTATTGTGTGAACAAAACCTTTCAGTTCCCTTGGTAAGACACCTAGGAATAGGATTGCTGTATCATATGGTAAGCCTGTATCTCCCAGCCTGCACTTCTCCTCCCACTGCCGCCACCCTGGCAGGACCCAGATGGCCTTCTTCTTCAGTCAGTGACTCACTTCTCCAGCTCCTGGAGAAAGAGCCACAGACCCACAGTTGCTGAGAGCAATGCTGGGACCTCTGGCAAGAAACCAGGGAGCCTGAGCCCACTTCCAGTTGGTTTTCTGCCATGCTGCCTAAGGGCTCCCTTCTCCTACATGGACACTGACACTGATGGGACAGAACAGGAGGATGGCCTCATCTCCCTCACTCCAAACACCTTTCCTCAAGCATCCCTGAAGTGCTGGTGGCTTCAGAAATCTCAGCAGGAGCTTTGTCACATATTGATCCTTCAGGAGGCACTCTCTTTCCTCCCATGCATACTCTGCTTACACTTTTCCAAGATGTATCACAGACAAAAGTCAAGGTGTTTGAGATTTGCCTTCGGCCAAGGCAAACTTCAGCCTTTCATTGCTCTCCATACATGTCTCCTTCCCAACTGCCATTCATGGGCAATTTCCTGGGAAAGATTTAGCCCTCCTTTGCCCTGGACCTACACAAGAGAATGAGGAACTGTCATGATAATCTGAGAAGGCACCCCGGACCAGGTAGCGTTCAGCCTGCATTTATGCCCCTGGGGTCAGTGGAGACCTCTCCTTCTTCTCAAACTTGGGGCTCTCATGAGAATCCTCCATTTCAGGAGCACCGAAGGCCACTCTATCTAGAATCCCCTGTGCATGCCTTAGTGCAAATGCCCTTAGGAAATGCCATCACAAGCTTAAACAGCTCCACTGGAGATTTCCACCAGTGAGGAGGGATATTGGAAGTCCCGTGAAAGTATCAGTTGCCTCCTGGTACTCCACAGAGGTAAGGGAGTAGGGCCATCAGTCTGTCTCCACCACCTCAGTGGTGGCCCAGAGGAAGACCCAGAGGAAAGTGACTTCCAGTGACACTGAAGGGAGGAAAGAAATTTTCACCAAAATCACACAGCAGTAGACACCTTAGGCTGAAGGTTCCTCTCTTGCCACATAGGCAAGGGGGTTCTGATGCTGCAACTGCACTGCCAGCTAAATTATCACATGTTGTAGATTGGGAGGAAACTGGCTAATGGAAGACCTTGCAGTCTGGGCAGGAAAAGAGTTAAAAGTCAGAACTGAAGCGATAGAGGAATGGTGGCATCTCTGTGGAGTTCCTTCTGTGTCTAATCACGAAGTCAAAAGGTGATGAGAAAGAAAAGAACCTTGGTCTCTGTCTTCACAGGACTTCAAGAGTCGAGGAAACCTACTCACTGTGCAAATGACACAAATCCATCTGTATTAGAAATGTAGGCATGTTTCAGTAAGAGAAGTTGAGGAAACTTTGGGGACACAAATAGCAAATATCCTGACCTGGGCATGGAGGAACACTGTCTTCATACAGCATCATCTGGGGTAGAATTTGTCTTATAAAATCCACATAATTGTCCACTCAGGAACCCTAGATGTGTCTGTTTACTTCTCACACTGGTCATCATGAATTAGGCAGGAAGCAAACTTGTGTTTGCCAAACTCATATTTCTAGGTCACAGGCTATGTCTCCTGCGTCACAGATCTGGGAGTGGGCAGTCTGCTACAGAGTATGTTTCAGGTGGTCCAGGCATGCTTAAAAACTTTTGTGTGCAATTTCTTGACCTCTGTTCTTGTTTGCTAGCTGGCAGAATGCAACACAGCAGAGACGAATTGGCTTTTAATAAAAGGGCATTTATTTTGTTAATTCTTCAGCTAACTTTCCACTGAGGTTCTTTCTTATGTGGGAAGGCACAGGATGGTCTCTGCTGGCACTTCACTCTGGGTTCCAACAAGTTTTCCTAGAGTGATTTCTTTCTGCATCCCCAAAGGCCTGGGCAGAGCTACTAGCTATGAGATGAGGTATGCTGAGCTGCTTGTGCTGTGCTACGTTGCACTTTCTCATTTAAGTACTGGCCAATTAAGTCAAACATCATTCATTGCAGCAGGTATGCCTCCTAGCCAACTGCACATGTAATGAGTAACAGATAAGGCTCACGTACCACTGGCTCATGTCCACAGCAACAAAACTAGGTACATTCACCTGGCCAAGTTGACAACTGAATCTAACTACCACATATCCACCCCTTGTCAACTTTGCAACTACATGCATGACCTCAAACAGGTGCAAAAATCTCACTTCTGGCTGTAGACTTGTGAATCTCAAAACAAGTTGTCTGTTGCTGGTATGCAAACGCAGGACACTCACAAGATCCATAGGGAGAAACTGGAAGGAAAACCTGCAGGGCAAACACCATTGGATTTCAAAGTCTGAAATTCATTTATCCTTCAGCTTTAGAAAGTGGCAGCCCCACCCTTTCCAAGGGCCTATGCAGTGGCCCGCCTCCTTCCAAATCAACCTCAGAGAACACTGAGGAAACCACCTTTTTCTTGGCTCCACTCTCTCCAGGTGTCAGGGCCACCCCTGGGCTCTCTGCCATTTCTGGGGCACAAGCTTAACCCCTCCATGTGGGGACATCCAAGCTCTACACAGTCCCCCAAGTAGCATGCTCCACCTTTTCCAAGGCCTGAGGCTGCACAACTCTTCCACTGCAATGAAATGGGGAAACATCCTCTCCCTTCAGGGTAAACACACCCTCTTCATGTTTATGGGTGAGTCCTCTCTCCTGGTCGAAATATCTCTTGGCTTCAGACCTGAGCATCCTTGGTTCTCACACTGCAAACTCCAATCTCTCCCTTTTGTGTCCATCTTTGGCCAGGTTGGCAGTGATTCTGTTTATACCAACAGTCTCTTCAAGCACTCCAGGACATCTCCATCATTCTCTTTACAGTTCCTCCAAAATCTTCCCTTTAGCGATCCCCAAAAACTTTCCAACGTATCTGGCATTTGCAAACCACAGCAGCACCCCATTCTCCGGTACAAAATCTGCTCAGGTTTACCTGCTGCCGGAATGCAACACACCAGAGATGAATTGGTTTTTAATAAAAGGGGATTTTGTTAATTCTTCAGAGGAAAGGCAGGTAACTTTCCACTGAGCTTCTTTCTTACGTGGGAGGGCACAGGATGGTCTCCACTGGCCTTCTCTCCAAGCCTCTGGGTTTCAACAACTTTCCCTGGGGTGATTTCTTTCTGCATCTCCAAAGGCCTGGGCTGAGATATGAATGCTGAGATCAGGTATACTGAGCTGCTTGGGCTGTGCAATGCTGTGCTCTTTCATTTAAGTACCAGCCAATTAAGTCAAATATCATTCTTTGTAGCAGGCACCCCTCCTAGCCGACTGCAGATTTGTAATGAGCAACAGATGAGATTCACGTACCATTGGCTCATGTCCGCAGCAACAAAACTAGACATGTTCATCTGGCCAAGTTGACAACTGAATCTAACTACTACAACCTCCCTCCTCTGGAGAGTCCTCTAAGCAAGGCTATACCAGTGACTACTGATCACTCACAGAAATGTTATGGAAGCATTCACGGTTATGTTGAAAAGGCCATGAGCCTCTGCCCGGTCAGTGGCATGTGGGTCACTCACCCAGGCACACCTCAGCAACCAGGAAGGGTCCCAAGGCACTGAGACCACCCAGCTATCAGGGAGCCCTGGCCAATGTGAGCCCTCACAAAGGTCCTCCAGACAGTGTGTCAAAACTGCATTACATAGGAGTACAATTCACCCATGTGTTTCCATTCTCTGGCTGAAGAAACATCCCCAGCCAGTGAGCTTTTTATGCTCGGGCCTCAGACATCATCATGCAGTAGTGGCCTCTGCCACTGGGCACAGCTAAATTCCTACATGAGCAAAGAAAATGGGGATGATATGCTACTGATTTCTCAAGCAGAGTTTCTTCCCTTTTAATGACTGTGGCTGTGATGAGATGATTACATTTTACATACATATGTCCTACTTATTTCCCATTTTACCTTTTGTTTGATACTCATGTGTGAACCTGGTTTTTATTTGTTGCATTTATCAACAAGGGTCTGTAAAAATTTGGTCATGCTCCCTAGATTTCCTTCTAATTCTGTTAGAATGAAACAGCATTACTGTTTTGCTTCCAAGCCAATTCAACCACCTCCCTTACAAGGGTAAATCTCTGGGAAAAATACGACAGCATCTGGCACACTGCACTTGTAATACCACATCAATGACCAATATGATCTATTGGTTTTAGAAATTTGTTGCAAACCAGCAATGGTCGTCAATTGTAGAGTAGCCTACTGTTACCAGAAAGGGTACCTTCCTTATTTTACACATGGCCGCTCCCTCAACTTCCTCTAAGATTTTCATTGTTTGCATGTATTTGGGGACATATCACATCCTTTCATACAGGTAATTTTCACAGATAGATAATTAAAATTGAGTGTTTCTGTGTCCACTTATGAGCCAACCTCACAGTTCCTCCTCCATTTAACTTCATTATATGAGTTCATCTAACATTTTCATCCATAACAGGAATGCACTGCTGATTATATACTGATTTTTCTTTTGATTACTTGGTGAAAAGCCAGTCTTTTTCACACTGTGTAGTGAATTCACAGAGATGGAAAGAAATGGTTAAATGAGGCACTATACAGAGATGATGATAGAAGGATATATGCTATTTGATATTTATATTCTTAGAGAAAGACATATCACCCTTTGAACTGATTTCATATTGAGGCTCTTCCTATGTACTCCTGAACAAATTTACACTATTCCATCTAGAAACTGTGGGTGACTCAGCATTGTAGGAGATATGTAAAGAGTGGGATTTCAAATCAAGAATGAAGCCTCTATTTCTTCTGACTATGTCAGCATGTTCCTCTTCACCATACAGTCTCACTACTGGCTATATATGGGTGATCCTAGTGGTGATGACGCTATATATATTTCACCTGGCTATATATGGGAGGGAGAGCAGACCATTTTCTCTCATAAGAGTTACTTTCAAAATGAAAACATTTTCTCTTCATGGTATGGTCACCTAAAATCACCCATGTATTGAAAGAGCAGTGGGACCTCACAAGGTGAAGAACACATGCAGTCTCAGAACTCTGTGATGACCCATTGCCATGGAGATCTGATGATGCACCTATGGCTCACAGATTTAACAGTTACTCTGTATGCAGAGAGAGTCAATATTGGGAGCAGGTACAGACACCTCAGCTCCAGTCAAAAGCCATGGGAAACCTGAACTGCTGCTCAAGAGGTATTCTCATATTGGCCTGCTTCATAATACAACTATCCAAATGGGCAAAGTTCATTTCTTTACACTTATTTCTCACTTTGTTTTTCAGATTGCCCTCCCCATACCTAAACATTTCCATTGTTTTAAGTTTCATTTCACCCTTTAATTACACATTTCTTCTAACAACCGGGTTTCCTGTAAAACTCATCTAAGTTAGAAAAATTCAATAATTCTTTGATGCGTTAGCCCATCACTTTCCCCCCTGTTAGCTATTCCCTCAGGAGAACTTGGGGATGTCTGTTTTACTGTTCCCTCAGGAGAACTTGGGGATGTCTTTTGTACTCCTGAAGGAGAGGACGCAGTAAATTCTCATTTCAGGAATTTGAACTGAATCTCAATGGGTTGAGATGGGTAGAGAGGCATTTCACACAATGAAGGTTTCCTACTTTTGCTTTCATCATGCCTTTCTGCTACTTTTCTCTGGAAATGTATGTTTAGTTCCATGTATTTGGGGACCTGGTCCATTCCTAAGAGAAGTATTCAGAAATATCTTAAGCATGTGCATGTTTAACAATCAATTTGTGAACAAAAATTAAAATACACATTTTCTTTCATACTTGTCATTTACCCTAGATACCCACATTTTACAGATATAAGTTGGTAAACCATTACCAAAGCCCTACCCTCCCTAGTGAAAAGCCTGGGACAAAGGGAGTAAGTTTTACACAACTGTACAGTGAGCATCCTGTCTTTCAACACACAGAAGCCATAGACTGAAAAATAAACCTACATGGACAGATAGGTCACCAAGTATAAAGACAGTAACACACACAGAAAAAGAGGTTATGCAGACAGAAGAGAAAGTAGTCTAATTTAGGAAGCAGATGGCCCAGAGGTACCTCAGTTCATGATGGTTAACCATCATAATCCATCAACATGGACTTTCGTAAAGTCAAGTGAAGTTGCCTGAGTCCTACAAGAAGAGCACCATCAATGTACTGACAGTTCCTCTCTATCCACGAAGCTCACATGGTGGAACCATTGGAGGAGAAGGCTAATGCCAGGGTAGATGTGGAGACCATATGCAAGAGTGAGGTAAATGTGCATTTCTTGGTTTCTAATGAGTAGAGTGCTTTCTTGGCTAATTTCTTTTTCAATCCATATCAGATTTGTAAACTTTATCATGTATGATATAGAATTTATGTACTGTCTACTTGGTGCAGGAGTTGGTGGAAACTCTGACCCATTGAATTCTGATTCCAGAAGGGCATGCAATATGGGTAGCACCAGAAAAAAATGCATGGCTCCCTGCCTTTTCCAGGGCACACACTCAACCCTTCCATGTGGTGGCAGCCAGGCTCTCTACAGTCCCCCAAGGAGCACGCTCTATATTTTCCAAAGTCTGAGGCTGCACAGCTCTTCCACTGCAATGAAATGGGGGATCCATCCTCTCCCTTCAGGGTAAACTCACCCTCTCCATGTATATGGGTGGGTACACTCTCCTGGCCGAGGTTTCTTGTCTTCAGACCTGAGCTCCCATGGTTGTCACTCTGCAAACTCCAATCTCTCCCTTTTGTGTCCACCTTTGTCCAGAATGGCAGTGGTTCTGTTTGCAACAACAGTCTCTTCAGGCACTCCGGGACTTCTTCATCATTCTCTTCACAGTTCCTCCAAATTCTTCCCCTTATCCATCCAAAAAGCTTTTCCAACATATCTGGTATTTGCAAACCACAGCAGCACCCGACTCTCCAGTACCAAATCTCTTCTAGTTTGCTAGCTGCCAGAATGCAAAACACCAGAGACGAGCTGGCTTTTAATAAAAGGGCATTTATTTTGCTAATTCTTCAGGGGAAAGAACCTCCACTGAGGTTCTTTCTCTGCTGGACTTCTCTCCAGGCCTCTGGGTTACAACAGCTTTCCCTGGGGTGGTTTCTTTCTGCATCTCCAAAGGCCTGGGCTGAGCTATGTGTGCTGAGATGAGTTATGCTGAGGTGCTTGGGCTGTGCTACATTGCCCTCTCTCATTTAAACATCAGCCAATTAAGTCAAAGGTCATTCATTGCAGCAGGCACGCATCCTAGCTGACTGCATATGTAATGAGCAACAGATGAGGTTCACGTACCATTGGCTCATGCCCACAGCAACAAAACTAGGCACTTTCACCTGGCCAAGTTGACAACTGAATCTCCCTCTCCTGGAGAGCCTTTTAAGCAAGGCTGATACGAGTGACTACTGGTCACTCATAGAAATGTTATGGAAGCATTCATGGTTATGTTGAAAAGGCCACAAGCCTCTGCCTGGTCAGTGACATGTGGGTCACTCACCCAGGCACACCTCAGCAGCTGGGAAGTGTCCCAAGGTGCTGAGGCCACCCAGCTATCAGGGAGCTCTGGCCAATGGTGAGCCCTCACATAGGTCCTTCAGACAGTGTGTTAAACCTGCATTACATAGGAGTACAATTCACCCATGTGTTTCCATCCTCTGGCTGGAGAAATTCCCCCAGGCAAGGAGCTTTCAGTGTTCAGGCCTCAGATGTCATCATGCAGTAGTGGCCACCCCCACAGGGCACAGCCAAATTCCTACATGAGCAAAGAAAATGGGGATGATATGCTACTCTCTTCTCAAACAGGATTTCTGCCTAGTAAGAGCAACCACAGCCATACACTTGTATTGAAATGAACAGGTACAAAGAATGTACACTAAAATATGACTTCCTGCCTTCCCTATTCTTCAGCCACCCAGGTATGCCTCTGGAGGTGACAATGTTATATTTCTGCACAACAGCCTACATACATTCATTGAAAATTCCAGCGGGAGTGACACCATCCCAGCCAAGCTTCAAAGGGGTCACCCATATTTAGTCATATGTTCTCCACTTACTTTTGCCACTTACCTGCCAGAAGGAACAAAAGTCCTCCTCTTTATCTAACTATCCTCCCAAAATTGGAAGCCTGAATGACTTCCCTTTCAATGGTTGCAGCTGTGATAGGATGATTTCATTTTACATACATATGTCCTAGTTATTTCCCTTTTTACCTTCTGTTTTGACACTCATGTATCCACCTGGTATATATTTATTGTATTTTTCAACAAGGTATCTGTAAAAATTTGGTCATGCTCCCTAGATTTCCTGCTAATTCTCTTAGGACAAAAGAGTATTACTGGATTGCTTCCAAGCACATTCAACCACCTCCCTTACTTGGGTAAATCTGGAGAAAATAGGGCAACATCTGGCATGCTGCACTTTTTATACCACATCAATGACCTATATGATCTATTGGTTTTAGAAATTTGTTGCAAACCATCAATGATTGTCAATCATTGATTAGCCTGCTGTTACCATGAGGGCGATCTTCCTCATTTTACACATGGCAGCTCCCTCATCTTCCAAGATTTTCACTTTTTGCATATATTTGGGGACACATGACATCCATTCATACAGGTAGTTTTCCCTGTGAGATAATTAAAACTTGTGTCTTTCTGTATCTACTTATGAGCCAACCTCACACCTGCTCCTCCATTTAATTTCATTATATGAGTTCATCCAACATGTTCATCCATAACAGGAATGCACTGCTGATTATAAACTGATTTTGCTTCTAAATTACTTGGTGAAAACCAACCTTTCACGTGCACAATGATACAGACACTGCATAGTGACTTCACAGAAATGGAAAGAAAGCTAGGAGCAGAGACTTAGTTGCAGAAATGGTTAGATGAGGCACTATACAGAGATGATGATAGAAGGATATATGTTATTTGATATTTATATTCTTAGAGAAAGACATATCACTCTGTCAACTGAATTTATATTGATGCTGTTCATACCTACTCCAGAACAAATTTACAGTATTCTGTCTAGAAACTCTGGGTGATTCAGCAGTGTAGGAGACGTGTAAAGGGTGGGATTTCAAATCAAGAATGAAGCCTCTATTTCTTCTGACCATGTCAACATGTTCCTCTTCACCTTACAATCTCACTATTGGTTATATATGAGAGGGAGAGCAGGCCATTTTCTCTCATAAGACTTATTTTCAAAATGAGAACATTTTCTCTTCATGATATGGTAACCTAAAATCACCCATCTATTAAAAGAGCAGTGGGACCTCGCAAGGTGAAGATCACATGCAGTCTCAGAACTCTGATGACTCATTGCCATGGTGATCTCATGATACGTCTTTGGCTCACGGATTTAACTGTCACTCTGTTTGCAGAGAGATTCAAGATTGGGAGTGGGTACAGACCACTCATCTCCAGTCAAAAGCCATGAGAAACCCGAACAGCTGCTCAAGAGGTATTCTCATATTGACCTGCTTCATGATTCAGCTACCCAAATGGGCAAAGTTCATTTCTTTACACTTATTTCTCACTTTGTTTTTCAGAACCCCTCCCCATACCTAACCTTTTTAATTGTGTTTCATCATTTCATTTCACCCCTTAATTATACATTTCTTCTAACAACTGGGTTTCTTTAAAATTCTTCTAAGTTAGAAAAATTCAGTAATTCTTTGATGCCTTGGCCCCTCACTTTCCTCCCTGTTAGATATTCCCTCAGGAAAATTTTGGGATGTCTGTTTTTCTATTCTTTTGCACTCCTGAAGGAGAGGACATAGAAAATTTCTCATTTAGGGAATTTGAACTGAATCTCTATGGGTTGAGATGGGTAGAGAGACATTTCACACAATGAAGGTTTCCTACCTTTGTTTTCATTGTGACTTCCTGCTACTTTTCTCTGGAAATGTATGTTTTGTTCCATATATTTGGGGACCTGGTCCATTCCTAAGAGAAATATTCAGAAATATCTTAAGAATGTGCATGTTTAACAATCAATTTGTGAACAAAAATTAAAATACACATTTTCTTTCATACTTGTCAGTTACCCTAGATACCCATGTTTTACACATATAAGTTGGTAAACTTTTACCAAAGTCCTACCCTCCCTAGAGAATAGCCTGGGACAAAGGGAATAGGTTTTTCTCAACTGAACACTGAGCATCCTATCTTTCAACACACAGAAGCCATAGACTGAAAAGTAAACCTACATGGACAGATAGGTCACCAAGTATAAAGACAGTAACACACACAGAAAAAGAGGTAATGCAGACAGAAGAGAAAGTAGCCTAATTTAGGAAGCAGAGCTGGCCCAGATGTACCTCAGTTCATGATGGTTAACCATCAAAATACATCACCAGGGGACTTTTGCCAAAGTCAAGTGAAGTAGCTTGAGTCCTACAGGAAGAGCACCATCAATGTACTGACAGTTCCTCTTTATCCAGCAAGGTCACAGGGTGGATCCATTGGAGGAGAAGGCTAATACCAGGGCAGATGTGGAGACCATACAGAAAAATGAGGTAAATGTGAATTTCTTGGTTTCTAATGAGTAGAGTGCTTTCTTGGCTAATTTCTTTTTCCATCCAGATCAGATTTAAAAATCTTATCATGTGCAATACAGAATTTACCTACCATCTTCTTGGTGCAGAAGTCAGGGCAATCTCTGAACCACTGAATTCTGATTCCAAAAGGGCATGCAGTGTGGGTAGCATCAGAATGAAAATTGCATGGCAAATGTTTGGTATAGGGCCTCCTCTCACTGGCATAAGATTATATTTTTTGCACTGAGTCATGTCATTTCCTGCAAAAAAATATGGTTTGAAAGAAAGATCCTTTAGAGAGCTTGTGACCATAATACGGGCTCCTTTGACTTGGCTTTTGCATTCTGACTCAGTCATGGTCTCCATATGTGATTTTCTAGAGTACCAGAGAGAGCAAAAGACCTGTGTAAATAGGGGATCACATTCTCAGATCCTTACACTGTTTCTCCTCCTTCATTTATAGGTGGCCTCAAGAAGAGGAAGAAAAGTTACATATTCTGGAATCACAGGCAGAGAAAGGAAGTCTAGAGGAATATGATGGAACTTCCTTGCCAGCTTTCATGTGAAGAGCTATGGTGGAGGTGTTGTGGGGCAAACCCAAAGAGAGACCATACAATTAAAAAAAACCTGCAAGCCAATTTGGAGTCTTTATTAGCTGGCCAGTGACTGCCTCAGAAATCCCCAAGAAAGAAGATTAAGAGAGCAGCCTCAAGAGGTTCTCAAGGGTGTATTATAAAAGCAAAAACCACAAGCTTATCCACAGAAGCAGGAAAGGGGCATTATCTTTTTAGAGACATCTTGGTTTGCAGCTGTAAGCAAGCAAGCTTATCTACAGAAGCAGAAAAAATGCCATTATGTTTTGCAAAATACATCCCATTCTTTTAGTTTCTTCACCATGATTATTGTTCAATTTCTAACTCTTGAGGACTTTCTGCCCTGGATCTTATGACTCCAGAAACCTTCTCCTTGCTCGGGCCTGATTTATTGCTCCTCACCCCCCACATTCCCCACTGGTTTTATAAGAGAATCAAATCATTGCTTCTGCATTTTGATTATAAATCTTTGGATAGTGGGTTTGAAGGACTAATAATTTAATAGCTTGTATTCTTTTTTGCACATATGTGTTCAGAGAGTTTATTATATAGAATCCAAACATTAAGCCAAATAATATGAGAATTAGGGGTCCTGATATGGCAGTTAAGTGCGTAGTTAGTGATGGGAACCAGGAAAGCAAATTTTCATACCAGTTGGTTTCTGCCTTCCAGCATTCCTCCTGCTTTTGTAACCTGCTATGGACTAGGGATTGACTATTTCAAATTATTCCAAAATGGTTGGCATAGAAGCAGCAGGTCTCTCCGAGGGCCATGCATAACCCCCATTGTCTTAGAAATAGGAGGTCCAAGCCTCTGCGGTTTTGGAGGTCACCGTTGGCCAATGAATTTAGGGAGTTTTCCAAATGACTGATGGAGCTTTCTAATTCACTAATATCCAGATCAACTTGTTTGCTAATGATTTTAATATTTTGGTCCCCAGGGATAAGTGCTGGAGTTCTGATTTTGGTTGATCCTGCAGTGCCCAGTCTGACAAGGAGGGGCACCAGGATTGGGGCTCATTTGGTCTGGTAAGTGATTTTTAAATGTTCCCTATCCCCTTCCCAAGAATAACAATATACTTGGGGAATAATGTGAACTAAGATATAAAATTCCTCCTCAATGGCCATTACTGGGGAAGTTATACAGGGGGTGATACCAGATGTGCAAGCAAACCAAGTACTGTTGAGAGCTACAAGGAGGTGGTCCCATCCATTTGGGGTTGAAATTAAAATGTTCTCTAGTAATATGAGGAGTCTGCAAGAGTCACTATAGGGGGATTTAGCTCGATTGAAATCCTTAGTATAAATACAGGTTCCCTGCCCTTGGAGATCTCCCTGGGTGAGTTTCGGTTCCTGTCCCCACCTGCATAGGTGTTGGCATTGCACTTCTTGGACTGAGAGGTTTCTGATGTAGCGTGAAAACCAGGATTGAGGCCACAGGCCTCCAGGAACGTTCTGCGAAATTAGAGCAGGCTGAGACTAAGGGTCCGCAGTTTCTGGAAGCAAGTGATTTTTTAGCTCGTGTGTACGGGGCTCAGCCAAGTCATCTCGAAAGTCTGAGCCCTGAACAAAAGGCAACATTGGTTTTTATAGACACTATTACATGCTACAGATAGGGCAAATTTAATACAGTAAATAGCAATATTAAAGGAAAGATAATTGGTCAGTTTAAGGCACAAAGCAAATTGCAGAAGCAGATAAGCTGTTAGGGGAGGGTCCCCATCCCAGGTGTCTTATCTCACTTGCCTGCAGTTTTACCCAGTCTTGAAGGTTAGGAGAGGGGGGTTGGGGATTTCTACAGAAAGGCAGCCCAATTAAGGGAGAGAAAGGGGGGCCTGCTTGCTACATTTCCCCCTTTTGATGCTTGCCCCGACTTAATAGGGAGGGGTTATAGCATCACCTTAAATTTAATGGTTTGTATTTTCTTGTTCGGGGGATTCGTGCTGTGACTCACCGGGCTACAGCATTTTCAATGATTTTTGAAGAGGGCTCTGATTACACAGGGACTTTCAGTGATTAATATGGAAAATAGGGGACTGGCTAGCGGCAGGATCCAGTTAGTCCAGTTTTTTTGTTTGTTTGTTTGTTTTTGTGTCCCGGTTTCATATCCACTTTCTATGTTTTCAAATTTTAGCAGCACTTATGCCAGACTGGTTTACAAAGAAACAGCACTTTTTCCCTATGACGATACATATCCCTTTATAACAGTTGCTGCCAGGTGGGAGGCTACCACTGCTCAGAAACCTTAGAAGGGCACACAGGATAAGATACAGATACATCCTACACAACACAAGTATGTTAGAGCAAGCAGGACCTTTTCCAGCAAATTCCAGTCTGGGGGAGCTACTGCTGCTAACCCAATACTACATAATAGAGTGAGGAGCCCAATTGGGAGCAGGAGCCAACAATTCATCTAGCCATATAAGGAATACTAGGGGCTGTGGCTAGAGAAATACAGGGGAGTTTAGGGAGTGTGCTCAAAGTTTAGGAGTACTTATGTACCCTATGAGGGGAGGGAAGGGATACTCACACTGGTTTGCAGCTTCTCAAGCTTCGGCCGTGCATAGATCAGTCAGCTTCCCGGGGTGACTGAAGCAGGGCTTGACGATCTCCTCAAGCCTCGGCCGTGCATAGGTCAGCTGATTCCAGTTGCACAGGAGGGGGACGCAATGGCTTTTGGAGAATGATGTGGGTCGGGTGTCCAGGGACAGGGGTACACTCCCAGGGGTCCTCTGCCATGGCTTTCTTGACCCAGGAGTGGTGGATCCACGGAATGATCTCTGCAACTTTGATGGCAGGAGGGGTAGCTAAGACAACACAATAAGGGCCTCTCCATTGAGGCTGGAGGGAGCCTTTTTTCCAGTCCTTGACCCACACTAAATCCCCTGGCTCAAATTCATGAATGGGAGGGTAGATGCTGAGAGGTTCAGACACTGCCTCCAATGCTTTCCCTTTTAATTCATTCAGGACCCGTCCCAGCTGCACTAGGTGTTGATTCAGACTTAGATTTCCGATTTCTCTGAGGTTTCCCTGTAGAACCCTAGTAAGGGGTGGCAGCCTTCCATATATTAATTCAAAGGGAGAGAATCCTGTTTTTTTAATTGGGGCACACCTGATTCTAAATAAAACTATAGGGAGTGCCTGTACCCAGGTCAGTTTCACCTCCTGGCAGATCTTCTTTAATTGTCCCTTTAGAGTTCAATTCATCTGCTCCACTTTCTTACTGCTTTGTGGCCAGTAAGCAGTGTGGAGCTTCCAAATTATCTGTAAAGCTTTTGCTAGCTTTTGAAGGGCTTCAGCCACAAAAGCAGGGCTGTTGTCAGAGGCAATGGTAAGTGGCATCCCATACCGAGGAACGATGTCTTTCAGGAGGGCTCGTGCCACTTCTTGTGTAGTTTCTGAACGTGTGGGATACGCTTCTACCCACCCTGAGTAGGTGCAGACAAATACCAGAAGGTATTGACATCCCTGGGCTTGCGGCAGCTCTGTGAAGTCCACCTGTAGATTTTCAAATGGGCTGAGGCCAGCCAGCTGGTTGTTTCGACTCCCTAGTCTTGGGCTGGGCTGCTTGGCATTGTTGTTTTGACAGGTAATGCATCTTCTGCATGCTAGTTTTACCCAGGAGGGAAGCCTAGGTATGTAGAGGTGAGCACTCAGGCTGGCAGTAAGAGCTTTTTCCCCAAAGTGAGTCTGGTGATGGACATGCTGTACAAAAGGCCATGCTAAGTTTTCAGGAATTACAACGCATCCATTGTGTAATATCCACCATTCTTCATGATTTATTTTTCCCTCCTTGCATAACCAGTTGCTTTCCAGCTTTGAGTAAGTTGGTGTTTTTTTCCACCAACGTAATGGATGGGGGATGAGAGGGGTGACAAGCAGTTTATCTTTTGGGGGAAGGGTTAGGTGCCCTAGTGCAGCCTGCTTGGCAGCTGAATCCGCTTTTCAGTTGCCTCTTGCCGTTAAGGAGTTGCCTTTTTGATGACTGCGGCAATTAATAACCACTACAGCAGTGGGGGCCCACACCACTTCCAACAGAGCTAGAATTTCTGGTCCATATTTAACATGCTTTCCCCCGGCTGTCATTAGTTCCCACTCTTTGTATATTGCCCCGTGTGCATGTAGGGTTGTGAATGCATACTTTGAGTCAGTATAAATATTAGCCTCCTGTCCTGCTGCTAATTGTAGACCCTGAGTGAGCACTATGAGCTCAGCTTTCTGGGCTGATGTTCCTGCAGGCAGGGCTTCTGCCTCTAAAACATCTGCTAAAATAACGATGGCATATCCTGCATAGCACATTCCATCTTTTATCATACTTCTCCCATCAGTGAACAGTTTGATATCAGGATGTTTTAAGTCTGGGAGGCCTAAACTTGGGGCTTGTGTGAGCAATGTCTTTAGACGCTGGAAAGCATGCTCCTGCTCAGTTCCCCAATGGAATGGGTCCCTATTGCCCCCCTTAGTGGCTTTATAGAGGGGCTTGGCTAAGAGTGCATAGTTCAGAATTCAGACTCTGCAGAACCCAGTGGCTTCTAAAAATTCTTTAATTTGTTTTCGGGAGGTTGGTGTGGGGATTGTACAAATTACCTGCTTGCGCTCTGGCTCCAGGCTTCAGGTTCCCTGTTGCAAGTAAAAACCTAGGTATTTAACCTGCTGTTGGCAGAGCTGAGCTTTTTTATGAGACACATGGTAACCCACCTGATTTAGGTGGCAGAAAAGACGCTCTGTCCCTAGCTTACAGTCATTGAGAGACTCGGTGGCGAGCAGGAAGTCATCTACATACTGCAGGACATTACAGTTATAATTTCTGGCTTGGAATGATTGTAAGTCTTTCCCCAGTGCTTGCCCAAAAATAGTGGGAGAATTTTTAAACCCTTGAGGCAGCCGGGTTCAGGTGTATTGCCTTTTGTTTCCCTCAGAGGGCCTTTCCCATTCAAAGGCAAATATCTCCTGACTAACTGGGGCTATTCATATGCAGAAAAAGGCATCTTTTAAGTCCATACAAGAGAACCAATTAGCTTTCCCTGGGACCAGGCTGAGGAGGGTGTATGGATTTGGAACCACAGGATGGATGGTCTCCGTGGCTGCATTAACTGCTCGCAGGTCCTGGACGGGTCAGAATTCCCCAGTTTGAGCTTTTCTCACGGGCGGCAGTGGAGTGTTCCATGGAGAGTTCCATGGAGAGTCGGATGATTCGGTGTGCTTCTTACCACAGCAAGTGGCTTTGAATCCCTTTGAGAGCCTTTTGAGGGATTGATACTGTTTCATTGCCACAGGGTGAGTCATGGGTTTCAAAGCAATGATTACCAGAGGGCTGTTTTTGGCTAAACCTGGTAGGTTATGCTCTGCCCAGACAGTCGGTATGTCTGGGAATGGTAGTTTAGGGGAAATTTCCCCTCCCTTTTTGGGCTTCTCATGCAGCCGCCACTCTTCTTGTGTAGGTGTAGTTAAAGACAGGATTTTCTGTGGGCTGTTAATTTTCAGTGAGTCTTTTCCTCCAGGGCCAAAGGTAATTTGGGTATGCAGCTTCCTGAGGAGATCTTGCTCCAACAATGGCAGCGGGCATTCAGGCATATACAGAAACTGGTGGGGCACAGAGTGGCCCCCAATGCTGCACACTCTGGCTTTCAGGAATGGCCTTTGTATTATACCTGTGGCACCCACAACATCTATCATTTGGCCAGAAGATGGGCAAATATTCTCCAGGGGCTGAGTCACTATAGAGTGCTCAGCACCAGTATCCACCATGAAGTTCATTGTTTGGTCCTCTAATTTCACTTTGACCATGGGTTCCTGGGGACCTAAAGATATGGAACCCGGTCTGTCCTAGTCAGAGAGTTCATCAGCAACCATGGCAATGGTGTCAGGGTCCAGATGAGGTCTGGAGCTAATGTTCTTCCTCCTTCTACCTGCTAGTGAGGTGGTTTTATTGGGACACTCGTTCTTCCAGTGCCCCTCTTTTTTGCAATAAGCACACTGATTCCGACCTAAGGGCACTCAGGCTTGCCGCATTTTTCTCGATTGGGGCCCTTGATCCCACTTCTCAAAGGCAGCAGGAATTATTTGAGCTTTCTCTCTGAATTCTCACTTCCTTTCTTTAGCTTCTACCTGGTCCTGATTGACAAATACCTTTGTGGCCACCTCTATTAGTTGACTTGTGTTCATACCTGCAAACCCATCTAGCTTTTGGTGCTTACGCCGAATGTCAGGTGCTGCCTGCCCTACAAAAGCGGCACTGATTAGCATTTGGCTCTCTGGGGCTTCAGGGTCAAATGATGTGTATTGGTGGAAGGATTCCATTAGGCACTCAAGACATTCACTCAGAGGCTCATCTGGCTTCTGCAAGACCTCTTTGATCTTGGTCATATTGGTGGCTTTTCAGCTGCCTTTCCGGAGGTCCTGCATTAGGGCCTCGTGGAACCTTTGGAGGGACTGCAACCCTGCATCAGTGTTTGGGTCCCACTCTGGGTCCTCTCCTGGAAAACTGCGGGTGGTGTATTGGGCTGTGTCTAGGGTGCCATCAGGGGTGTTCTCCTCCAGGTGTTTCTGCGCTGCCACTACCACACGCCGACGCTCCTCAGTGCTGAGAAGAGTTACAAGTAGCTGATTGCAGTCAGGCCAAGTGGGCTGGTGGGTCTGGATAATGGACTGGAACAGGTCAATCATCATCTGGGGCCTCTCAGTGTAGGACGGCATGTGATTCTTCCAGTTTAGCAAGTCAGTAGAAGTGAAGGGGATATATACAAAGTTTCTTCTCCCTTCCTGAAAGTCTCCCTGGGCATCGACATAGGGTCTGTCTCTCAGAGGCATTAAGGGTGTGGCTGTGAGTGGAGCAGCTACAGCTGGTCGGGGCTGCAACTGCCGCGGCTCAGGGGGTCCAGGGATGGCTGGGCTCAGCAGAGCCTCAGGAGAGGCCTCTGGGCTGCTGGGGGGATCAGGGGTTGCTGCGGAGGAGCTTGGCTGGGCTGTGGGTATCAGTGGCACAAAGTAAGGTGGGGAGTTTTCTTCTTCTTCTGTGGTCTGGATAAAACTGGAACCTTGGACTTATTGCCTGGCTTCTTGTAGGATCCCTCCAATGCCTGGGCAAGAAGCACCTGGCAATGTCCATCAAAGCAAGTCTTTATCCACTCTGGCTTTTTCTTTGTGACCTCCATCCAGGTAGTAATGAAGGGAAACTGATCTGGGTGTCCAGGCATCCCTGACATTATATTATAAACTGCTTGTACTTTCTCTAAGTCAAAAATTCCCTCAGGTGGCTAACCTACCCCAAGAGTGGGCCATTCTAGCCTACAGAATTTCCTGAGTTGACCAGGGGTCAGCTTGACTCCCCAGTCACTACTAAAAGCCTCCTTAAAGTTGGACATTATGCACCATAAGGGTGTCTTACTAGAATACCCCCCATATCAGCAGAGCCAACAGATAGGGGGAAGGGTGTACAGACAAACAACAAAGGGATTTTAGATGACATAGCACTTCATTTGGCCTGGCCGCTCCCCTAGCGGGGATATTGGGTGCCTCTTGGCTTTGGTGGTCCAGTATAAACCCCCGGCCGGCCCCCCTTTCGGGGTTGCCCACCTTTAACTGTATGAGGATCGCCACAGATTCGCAAAATCCGAACTCACTCGTGGCCTGGTGCTCGGCTCCTGTGGCCCAGGACTTCCATTCACTCACTCAGTCATGCACATTCAATCAACACTCCTCCCGCACTGCCCTTTTTGAAACCGAATCTGAAGACTTCCATTTCCCTTGGTCCTCCAGATGGAGATCAGTACTTGGAGAGTCTTGGCAGTTGATCAGGCCCCCCTTCCACTCAGGCCCTGGCCTTCTATGAGTGGGCTGATAACCTGACACACTCGAGTGCTTACCAGTCAGATGGGCGGTGCTCCTAATGCTTGGTTCCCAAAACTGTCCCGGATTCATCACCACTCCGGTGGTGATGACGCCCCAGCTGGGGAGGTCAGGAGTCCAAGATGGGAAGATCCCGGTGCCAGCACTGGATTCCGTTGAGTCTCTGGTCTGGGCGACGCTGCTGCCACAGGTGAGGAAGGCGAGAATGTCGCTCCCTCTTAGACCCCGGACGAGCCCCCAGAAATGTAGTGCGAAAACCAGGATTGAGGCCACAGGCCTCCAGGAACGTTCTGCGAAATTAGAGCAGGCTGAGACTAAGGGTCCGCAGTTTCGGGAAGCAAGTGATTCATTAGCTCATGCGCATGGGGCTCAGCCGAGTCACCTCGAAAGTCTGAGCCCTGAACAAAAGGCAACGTTGGTTTTTATAGACACTATTACATGCTACAGATAGGGCAAGTCTAATACAGTAAATAGCAATATTAAAGGAAAGACAATTGGTCAGTTTAAGGCACAAAGCAAATTGCAGAAGCAGATAAGCTGTTAGGGGAGGGTCCCCATCCCAGGTGTCTTATCTCACTTGTCTGCAGTTTTACCCAGTCTTGAAGGTCAGAGAGGGGGTTTGGGGATTTCTACAGAAAAGCAGCCCAATTAAGGGAGAGAAAGGGGGGCCTATTTGCTACACTGATATGTGTATCCACGAAGTCTAGGGAGATATTATCTCCTATTCCTATGTAATAAGGTGGTTCAGGGTTTAAGCCAAGCCAACAGTCTTCAGTCATAAGCAGATTGGTTTGATTCATGAACTGGAATCCAACATGTAAAGCATGGGTTTTCTGGGGGAGGAGCAGAAGCCTGCATGAGGGCTTAAAGGCCTGAGACTGTTTGGATTCGGGGTAGCCTGGGGGGTGGTGATCTGCCCCGCCCATTGGCTGGCAGGAGGGAGCTGCGATGGCAGTGCCGGCTTTTATATGGGTTTTATGCTGGGGTTTAGAGCTTTGATTGGTGCTATGGGGTTGTTCAATTTTCAGGGAAGGAATCTTTGAATTGTGAAACTAACACCAGGGTCATAACCTGTGACATATAATCTAAGAACCCAAGCTTTCCCAGTAGCCCAGATTTTAGTGTGCCAGGAGGAGATTTGGATGGTGATGGGGTTGCAAGAGCCCTGGGCACAGGTATCAGGGCTAGGAGATGTTAGTCTAATCAGGGAGATTAATGGGTCCCAATCAGCCCATGGGGCAAGTGTTTTGCAACCGCATTTGGTACAATGAAAGTCCCCCTTCCCTTGGCATTCTGGGCTACCTTCCGCAGGGCTAGCAAAGTGTTGGATATGCTATAGACCTTGTACCAAGGGGAGGGTACTGCACCCAAATTGTTGGGCTGGAATTCCGGCTGTCCCTCCTCTCCTGTAACCAAAACTTTGTTTTTTTCTGAGGGTTCCAGTGGTTTCTGAACAACCATCAAAGATCAAAGTGGAGGGTTGGTTGGGAGGGAGTGAGGGTTGTAGCCACCACTACTCCATCCACCATCCTAGTGAGTTCCTAGGTATAGTTTATAAACTGGTGAGGGTTTTTTCCCATGACCCCCACCAGGGATATCAGAAAGAATCAGAGGGAATTCTGGAAAGTCTTACCTGTAGCAGATCCTCGGTTCGCTGGATGGTCCATTTTCTGGGGAGCTGGTCCAGGGCAGCCTTCTTGATCTGGGCGTGATGAATCCAGTGTCATTTTCCCACAACTTTTACTACCATTGGGGTTGTGAGGATTACAGGCAGGGGTCCCGTCCACTGGTCATCCAAGGTGGCTGGCTGAAGACTTTTAATTCAGACCAGCACTCCAGGGTTGGTACTGAAGGAGAGCTTGGTCAAATTGTTTCTGAAAGAGATGGTGGCCTGTAATTTTTGGAGAAGGTCCCTTCCCAAAAGGGGGTACAGACACTCTGGCATCACAAGAAATGGGTGGGTGATAGTTCCTTCCCCAAGGGTAGTGATCCTAGTCTTTGTCCATGGGTAAGACTTTGTCTTTCCCATTACTCTCTGTATGGGGATTTTTTCCTTAGATATGGGCCTTTCTACCTGCTGGAGGATTGAGAAAGTCAATGCAGTATCCACAAGAAATTTTATAGGCTATCCCCCAACCTCTAAGGTGATCCTGGGCTCATGGGGGCTCAATGGAATGGAGCCCCAGATCCATCAATTTGCCTCCTCAACAAGAACAGGGGACAGTTTCAGTCCTTTAAGTCCTCTTTTAGGGCATTCATTTTTCCAATGCCCATTCTCTTTGCAGTATGTGCATTTGTTTGCACCTAGGCCCAACCATTTTCCTTGGTTCCCCTTCCTTTTTTCAAGGATTTCCCATCTGCCTTTTGGTTTTTCCTGTTCAGCCATTGTGGATACTTAAATTCTGGCTATTTTTTTCTGTACTGCATGGTCCCAAGGTCATCTCTGTTATTAAACATCTTTTGGGCAATTTCTATCAGTTCAGACATCACCTTACCCTCAAATCCTTCTAATGTTTGTAACCTTTTTCTTATATCTGGGGATGACTGGGTGACAAATGCTATATTCATGGCTAGCCTATTTTCAGGCCCCTCTGGATGTATAGGTGTGTACAAGCAGTATGCCTCAAGGAGGAGCTCAAGAAAACTGCCCAGAGATTCGTCTGGCTTTTGTATAGTTTTGCTTACCTGAGATAAGTTGGCCGGCTTATTGGCTGCCACTCATATTCCCTGGAGAAGAGTCTGGCAATACTATCGAGAGCCTCCTTACTTCATCAGTGCTGGGGTCCCATCTGGGATGAGTGGAGGTGAACACAGCCTCTAATTGCATTGGCTCACTAGTAGGCTGTCTGTCAGGGCCAAGAATTAACTTCCTCACCTCTTTTCTGATCTAGTCTCATTCTTCAGAGGTGCAAAGGTCCTGGTGGAGCTGTTGGTAGTCATCCCAGGTGGGCTGGTGGGTGAAAAAACAGTCTCCAAGAGGGAGATGAAACCTTGGGGCTTTTCAGAGAAAGAGGGATTTTGGTTTTTCCAATTATACAATTTGCTAGAGGAAAAGGGTCATAAACCATAAAAAGTGGGCAGTCAAACCCTGGGGCAGGGTCAACCTGTCTTTAGGGTAAAATTGGGGCCCCGGAAGAATCCGGTGACTGTGCACCAGAAGAAGGGTGGTAAGTAGAGCCACTTCTCATGTGGGTGAGGCTGAAGGTCACCTCCTGGCTATCAGAGGGGCTGATTGCTGCCTCATGGCTGTTTCTCCCCTCTGGTATCAGAGGGGGTGGAGGGACTATCAGATATGGAGGAGGGTCCATTAAGAGCGGATCCTCCGGTGATCCCATCAGCACTGGGACCCTATTAGCATTTTCTTTCTTAGTGTTCTTCAGTAGGAGGGCCATTTTGATTTGGGGGGTTCTCCCTTTTGGGGACTCCAGGGAAGACTGAAACCACTTGGGTTTCTCTGTTAAAATTTCAATCCAAATTAGTATATAGGGGATTTGGTCAGAGTGGCCTGGATCACCAAAAATCACCTGGACTCTATAAGCTATAGCTAGGTCTGTGGTTCCTTCAGAAGGCCACCCAGAACCGAAAGTTGCCCACTCCCATAAACAGAATTTCTCCAAGTCTAAGGCATTGACAGGGGCTCCATAGTCTCTGGCTTTCTGCTGAAATTCCTGAAAACTTTTCAAAAAAACATTGAAGGGGACTACAGACAGATGAACTTGACAGACACATGGCAATTATGACAAGAATGACACAGAATGATGAGACCAACAGATGAGAGAAGAGAAAAACTATACTAAGACACACAAAAGCCTTTTCCTTAACTGATTCCTAACCAGAAGCTCCAGGCAAGGTTTTGCTCTGGGACCTGACCTCGGAAGTAATGCTGTGTCCAGCTTTCTAGAGGTCCCCAACCTGGATCTAGTAACAGACCTGTACTCACCGGAGAGGTACGAGAAACAGATGACTCCACCAGATTTTGTACAATTTCAGAGGGTCCTGTAGGACTGGCCCAGTTTCCAGTCCTTGCCTGGGGTGGAGAAACATCTCTTCCCCTAGGCAGGACCTTGTCCAGGGGCAATCCCCAGGACCTGTGGTCACCAGATGTCCCATTAGTGATAATCCCACTGAGGCCTCCAAATGTTGTGGGGCTCACCAAAAGAGAGACCACAGAATTCAAAAAAATCTGCAAGCCAATTTGGAGTCTTTATTATCCGGCCAGAAACTACCTCAGAAACCCCCAAGAAGGAAGATTCAGAGAGCAGCCCCAAGAGGTTCTCAAGGATGGTTTACAAAGGCAAAAACCGCAAGCTTATCCACAGAAGCAGTAAAGGGGCATTATTTTTTTTTGCACCACGTCTTGCTTTGCAGCTGTAAGCAAGAAAACTTATCCACAGAAGCAGAAAAATGATGTTAGCTCTTGCAAAATACATCCCATTCTTTTAGTTTCTTAATGATTATTGTTCAATTTTTAACTCTTGGGGACTTTCTGCCTGGGATCTTCTAACTCCAGGTACGTTCTCTTTCCTAGGCCTGATTTATTGCTCCAGACCCACCACAGAAGGGAGAATGGGGATTGTGGTGGGAGAAAGTGATCTCCAGGAAAAGAACTGTCCCTGTCTCTACAGACCCTAAAAGAAGCTGGGTTCTTTTTTGAATGGAGTGGATTAGCAAGAACTAAAGTCAGCAAGTGTCCAGGAGGAAGTCACTGTGATGTGATTGTGAATGTGCATGTGTATGTGAGTGCTTGTGTGCACTTCCCTGAATTGTAGGCATTATCTGCATGGAACAATTGCCAGTGTCAACAATGCCAAGTAAATAATCCCATTTCACAGGTTCCATATACTAGTTCCTTCAATCCTCCTCATAGGCATATAGGGTGGGATTGCTTACAATAGACACAATGCAGATGGACAAAGAGATAGAGAGATAAATAACTGCAGTCTCCTGTATTTATCACTGATGCATTTCTATGAGGGCATTTGTGTTAGAGCATCACAGGGTATGACAGGCACTGTGTTAGTTTTCAAGGTGGCAGAAATAGATTCTCTTTAGCTACAAGGTCAATGACTCTATTTCTATGACTTTCTCCTTCCTCTCCTTGGTCTCTTTCTTCTACATAGGAGAGCTAAGAGCACCATGGTCCCTGCATTCTACCCAATCACCCCCTTACAGTGGACTGCACTCTCAAAGTTCACCCAAGTTTCTTGAGTAATGTGTGATCTACACACACAACAATGTTTTGATGATTACCCAGTGTCCCCCTAGCTCCCCTGGAGGAACTGGCAGAGAAGGCTCCTAGTGACAGGACTGCTGAGGACGCTGCCTGTGAT
Organism: Myrmecophaga tridactyla; assembly: GCA_004026745.1. Classification (NCBI taxonomy): domain Eukaryota; kingdom Metazoa; phylum Chordata; class Mammalia; order Pilosa; family Myrmecophagidae; genus Myrmecophaga; species Myrmecophaga tridactyla. The sequence continues at coordinate 18,555 of PVIY010003887.1, read as the reverse complement.
GATAAGGTAAAATCATCTGCTTCTCTCTAAGACAGAAATGTTCCTTTCTCATACACATTCTTATGCAATAGACTATAGATCTTCAAATATACTGATAGACATTATAGATATTGGCTAATGTTCTGGGGGAAGGAAAAGTTGGAAGGGACCACCTATCAACTGCTACAAGAGGGCCTTGCAAATGGCAGTATCAGTTTATCAACCAACTGGGAGAGGATTTTGTCCTCAGCAGCCATTTGTCCTCCTGATAAAGCCTTAGATAATTACCAATTAAGAGAAATATTCTCCTGGAAAAGCTTGCATTTTTCCATAGGTGACTTCGATGCTTCCTTATGGAATTTTGAATTTACCACTGTTTTCCATCTGTTTTTATACAATATCAAGATCTGAGTAAACACAATACAGGATGGCTTGATTCGATGTTATCTTCTCTGCAATTGCAGGTGGCCTTGAATGCAAGTTGACAATGGTAGGTATTCTAGGCTCATCCAAGTGATGTGGGAAGAAATCAAGATCAAAGAGAGGGATACCTGCAGGCATTAGTTTGGAGAACTCAAACCTGATTTTGCCTTCACGAGGGAGTCAAGATTGGGGCTATAAGACACATTTTCAGTCACAGAATCCTTCTCTTACTTGTATGCTCCCTGGCAGCACCTGTGTTTCTTCTAGGTGCTGCAGGTTTCACAGTATGGGGCCTTAGGGAAGTCTACATGTGAATGCCTGACATGTGATTGTGAGTGTTGTAAGGGGGCTGTGTACATGTCCACAGATGACACTGTCTTGCTTATACTGATAACTTTCAGTGACAACTTTCTCAAATATGTCCCATTACCACTGCACATACTGTGCGTGTGACCTTGTTCTAAATCAACCCTGCTGCACCTGGGCTTTGCTTCCTATCCTCATGGCCCAGGTGGAGAAGGTGACATGCACAGATGAATGACCTAAGCTCTCATGTTCCTAAGTGGGAAGGCCCTAAATGTGAACCCAGAATTGCAGAGTCACAATGCTGATGCTTTTCCCATTCAGCAAAGTGACAGCTTGATGCTGAACAAGGGAGTCACACCATTTGTGCATCTGCATGGCAACATCTGAGGCTACAGACACCAATAATGCCCATCAGCCTGAGGTAACCTCAGTGGATGCACCCACAGCCTAGGCAGCTAGATGTGTCATAACTGCTGGCTTTGGCTTAGTTATCAGTGACAACAGCACATAGGAATCCCACATACTTCTAGCCCAATAAAAATTCTGACCTCTGAGGCATCATACTACACAACTTCCTCAACATGTGGACTGAGGGCACGGTTCAGCAGCTTGCCCCAAGCAGACAGACATCAGAAAGATAATTAATTGAATTTTATACTGTCATTGGCAAGAACCCTACAGATCCTTAAATCCCATGATGAACACATACTAGGACCACTGAAGAATGCGAACTCAAACAAGGCTTGGTTATTGACCTGCTGGCCCTCCCCCTTGCTGAAGCCTCCTGCACACCTGGGTTAGAAAGCATCCACGTTCAAACTAGACATCCCTCAGTACTGTCTACCCCGTGGTTGATGGCCAATGATGGACAACCAATAATTCAATGAAAACACAAATATGGTATACAAATGGAAGATGGAAATCAAATAATACCGTTAATGAGGGATGACTAAATGCTATGATTTGAGTATTTTCCAACCTCCAGAATAGATCATTTTACAGCAAAGAATTTGTGAATAAATGGAAAATGTAAGGGGGATTCCCTGTATGATATGTGGTAAATGTAAAGTCAATAAATATGGATCTATGGAGTTTGAAGTGGCCTAGAAACTCCAGGAAAAAAATAGTGGGCATTTAGGTGAGATAATGAAAAAGGAGAAGGTATTATAGGACTCTGCACTGAATCATAGTGTGTATTTAGGTAACATTCATAGACAATGGCCACTTTAAGAATGTGCAAAGATAGCTATTTTGACCCATTGCCATCAGTAATAAACATAAGACTTTGATTCTTCTTTCTTTCCTGCAACTCTCTTTGCCACCCAACTTCCATGAAGCATGGATGATGACCACTCAGCAGCTCCCACCCTGTTTGTTCAACTACCAAATCTCCACACTCTAGCACCTTCTCCCAGGGAACAATCCTTGTTGTGTAATTCATGAATAATATAGCAACGTGCTGAGATTTAAAATTTGTTTCCCTGAAGCTCCACAGGACCAGCCGATGGCAGGGGATCTAAGTGACCAAGAGGGTGTGGAGACTTCACATAATGACAACATGAGGGAGCTATATTTGGCCTAAGGAAGAGAAACTGCTTTTGTAGTTTCTTTGTCTTTCAGGTAAGGATTTCTACTCATAGACAATATAGATAATTTTATACTATAGATGATATATACAACTTCTTAGGGGCAGAGATAATATATACAAATTCCTTGGTGCAGAGATGGTTGTGTCAGAGCCTCTGCCAAGTGATCCATGTTTCAATAGGATAGCCAAAATGATAGCAGAGGTTGTAAAATATATGGTGTTGGGGTGAGGGGATTTCACTCAACTGCAATTTTATTCTTTGAACATCCTTGGATTATGAATTTTATAAACAGCAACTGAAATAGTCTTCAGAGGAATACATGGAGGAAAAGATTGTGAATTCCCGATCTGGTCAGCTACACTGACTTATTGGGCATTTGGCTAAACTACTGTTTTCATCTGTTTTTCCAATGGAAACAAGCAAACAAAATTCCTGCTCAAACAGAACACAGCAAGTTCTGATCTTCATAGGGTTTTCTTTCATTGCAGGTGGCAACAGGGACTAGTGAATATGGTAGGTATGTACAATTACTGACTTGTAGAAAAATCTGGATGAAAAGACAACCAAAGCAATGTTAGTAAGTTTGCCTGGAGAGCCATCTTATTTCCAGCTCCTGCTGGGAATGAGGATTGGGATTGTCGTTAACAAAAAGGGCTCTCCAGTGGAACGAGGATGAGCATGGTCTACACTTCTCAAACAGCAGTGGTTCATTGTGGTGCCATGGATTTGTGAGTACACAGGTTCATGGGCATGAATGTGCAAGGCTATGTGGGGGTGTGTATGATCATGTCTTGGGGAGAGGGGAGTTAGTGCATGAGTTTCCCCAAGAAATTTGTCCCACTTAGAATGGGCAATAGCCATTGGGAACTTTCACAAAAATAAACCCATAACCCTTGACCCACTGCATATGTTAACACATAAAATCATTAGCACAGTCATTAATGGGGTTATGGCTACTCTCCACATGCTTTACATAGACAATCTGAAGTTTACAGATCATGGGCCATGATTTCATGTCCCTAGGTGGAAGGGACAAAATGGGAGTGAAAGCATATAGCTGCTGTGCTCTAAGAGCCTGTACAACTGAGTTGCACTTATCCCACAGCTGTGCATCAGCAGCAATGAAACAAGGGAGCTCCATCATCTATGTGTACCCCAGGAAGTGCCCAAGCATACAGAGATCCTAAACATTTTAGTTGGCTTCAAAACGACCAGGAAGATGATAAGAATCCATCATTGAAAAATGCCATGTATTTCTGTAACACTTGTACATTGACTAGCTCACATTGCTTTGGGATATATTCACCTACAAAGTCAAGGACTGCTTCCCATTTTATTGTCTGCCCCTATACTTTCCCATGTTCCTTCCCTCCAAGACCAGCACATTCTACACTTCTAAACACCAACTCCCATAGTACTCGGAACAAATCAAGAAAAGCACTCTGAATGTTCCAAGAACAACATCTGAAATGTACTGTTACTCTGTTTCATCCTAGCTCCTAGTGAGGGCCTCCTGGAGAGCTTCTGCAGGCCAGAGGAGTAGAGGTAGCCCCATCTGCTTCCAAGATAAGGTGGCATTTCCTTGTCTGAGTTAGAACCATGCCCTTCTTGGGGTCCTTGTTTCTCACTCCAATTCTGATAAGGAAATCTGACAATGTCCATGATAGATAACACCTACAATTTCCTTTGCAGTTTCAGCATGCAAGGGGGATCTTTCACTAAATGATTTGAGATCCAAGAGGGAAACTATGCTTAGGACCATGATCGTATGACATAGCAGTACATATGTTCCTTGGCAGCAATATTTTCTTGTGGGATGAAGAATGCTCTGTCAACGAAAATGAACTTCACAGTTACATGATCCAGGCAAAGCTCATGTCTTTACCACAGCTGTCCCCTCACCTGCCCTTGGGTTTCCTTGACTACACCTATCATCCACATATGGTTTCTGAAAGTCGACAAGACAGCAAAAGCCTCCTGCAAGTTCTCACCAGCAAGTTCTGGACCTCACAGTGTTTTCTTTTCTGCAACTACAGGTGGGCCCAAGAGGAAACAACAAAGGTAGGCCTTCAGCAAAACAATTCGCTGAAGGAAAATCTATATGATAAGATGGGGGTGTCCCTTGCTGGCTTCAGTCTAGAGAGGATCCTCCCCACACTACACTGCAGCTTCTGGGTGGAAATGAGGATTGGGATGTGGTGAAGGATACCAATACTCCAGGGAAGAAGTAGAGAAGTGCTTCCTGACTACTTGTAATCCATTTAGGTGGCCTTGAGGTTTGTGTACAAGTGAGCAGTATGGGCCTACGCATGATCACATATGATGTGGTTCTCAATGTGCATGTGTCTTATCCCCAGAGTGCATGTGATGGAATGTTTGGAAAAAGGTGTGATTTGAGTTCTTGTTGATGAGCTCTACAGAGCCAGGGCATCTACAGCACATTCTAGTCAAAACAATTTTTTATAAGACCAAGAGCATTTTTGTATATATGAGAAACTTGCATACAGGCCATGTAGGAAGAATACTTTCATCCTCAAAATACACTCTCCAGGCATCTCATCCGTCCAACACTGAGTCTCTTCATTGAACTCATCTAGCACAGAGATGTCCCCAACAATCAGAATTTCAGAGTAATGAGAATGAAGGCAAGGTCTGTGATCGTCCAGCTAAATAGGGAACTGAGATGCTCAGAAGGGATTCCTACAACCCCTCTCATCTCTAAACTGCTTGCAATGTCTTGTTGAAAGCCTCTGACCTTGCACTGCTCAGGGATGGACTGAGATCAAAGGGGAAAAAACATGAGGACCTGGGGTGGCCAGCAAAGCCTCATCTGTAGAAGAGAGGAATGGGTACATATGACCCTTCCTCTAATAATTCTTCCCTGGATGTTTGTGCTCCTCGAGATCAGCTGGCAGGTCAGCAGTATGACTCCAGCTGTGAGGAGGAGGACAATCCAGGTAGGTAAGCAATACTCAAGGAAGGATCCAACAACAAAGGTTTCTGAAGAGCAGTCATGTTATACCTACTACTTTGTAGGAAAGGGGTGAGAAAGAAGAAAGTAGAGAAAATATATATGGAGGTCCACTTTATCTTTTCCATATCACAAGTGACATGGAAGAGGTGTTAGGACCTAGGCTACGGGTGCTTTGTGCGTGCCACTATCTTTCCCTGCTTTGCAAACAAAGATAATCTTATCCAAAAGGCCGACTGTTGACCTACCTAGACCATCCCCAAACCTAAAAGCTTTTCATGATCTAGGCTTTCTGCACTTATTCCCATGTCCTGCAGAAATGTGGTAGAAAGCATATGCTTGAAAAGCCTTCTAGTCTTCACCTGTCACCCAAATACAAATGCTGGGACTAGGAATCATGCCACCATTTCACAGATGTTTGCATCCAGCTGACCACTCACTACATTCCAAGGCCTGACAGGGATTCCAGAGGTCTCATATGAACAGGTTGCAGGCTTGGCATCAAACACTGGCTCACGCAGTCCCAAAGTGCTTTAGGGAATTATCTAATTGTTGGAAGTTAAGGAGGAGAATGTGTACGGGTAGTAATCATGAGAGAAACAAGAGGAAAGGCCATATTCAGGGAGGGTGAGACTGAAGGATGGTGAAGTCATGCACAGAAAGCAATGGAGAGCATATCTGCAGTCTTAGAGGAAAAGAAGGACTGGGTCATTTCCCCTGGCCACAGTCACAGTGTGTGAGAGCTGGAAGAGGGACCACAGGGTTACCAGACCCACTTACACATGGCAGATGTGAAGTGACTGAAGCCCTGGGAGAAGAGTATGAGTGATGAGGGCAGCATTGGATCTGGGACAAAATCACACAGGGGCTCAAGCTCTACTCACCACTCTAACCTTCCTCTTTCCTTCCACATGAATACCCCATCATGGTTATTGCCCTCATCCATGCAAAAGCCAGATTAACAGACTTGGAAGGTTCCGAGGTGGAGAATGATGGTTTCCATGTAACTTACTTCATTATTCAGACTCTTTTTTAGTCTCTCTGCTTCTCATCACTAAGGGTCTATTTCTACCTCTTCCCTATGCCATCTTTCCCTCCATATATCATTGCCACCTTGAAGGTCATGATCTCACCAAGGAAGTTGAAGTCATGGCAATGAAAATGTTCACAAAAGCTTTCTGCACACTCTTCACCTACTTTGCTTGCATTGTATTGCTTTCCAAATCTACTGTGCACCAAGATATTCTCATGTAATCCTGAGTGGCTCAGGTACAAAGTGAGATACCTTGAGGCAAACACTGCAGAAAGGACACCTCTGTTCTTGGTTCTGGGTGGGGCTCTCCCCTCACAAGTACATTCCTGCAAATCATTGCTGTGGACATGCATTCTTGTTCTCCTTCCAACAGCTGTCTCTACTCTTTGGAGAGGAAGAGCCTCTTCTGAGGGAAGATGAAAAACAAGATAAGGAAATGTGAGTGAGAAGTGGGTAAGATGAAGAGGTGAATGGGAACAAGGTCACAAGGAATGCATTGTTTCTTGACCTTTTGGATTTTTTTTGGTCACTTTAAGAAAATGGGTGTTACTGAGGAGCTGACTGGGGTGGCCACTGGTGAGCCTGAACATGGAGGTGGAGACCATGAGTGGATGATCAAAATAAGCACAGGCAAGTGAAGGATGTTCTGAGAATCTCACTCCAGGGACAGAAACCCATTCCATATAAGCTTGGTAAACCATGCCCTCCAATGGCTCCTTAATTTGAAAGCCAGATGTCTAGTCCTTGTAACGCTGCCATGTACCATTCACACTACACTCATTGTGGAGAGTGTCCCTCAATTCCCTCCTAATGTGTGTAAGTCATTTGAAGCATGGGATAGGATGACAGAGAAGATGGGATGTAACAAATGAGTATGACCTCTGAATCATTCTATTGATATTCCTTTCAGCATCTGAATTTGGAGCACAGTCAGAAGGAACAAGGAAGATCCATGAACTGTAGCCCAAACTAAAGTTCAAAATCACTTTTTAACCCCTTGATAAATTCACCTAGACATTTCCTGCTTTTTTGTACACGTGTTGTATTTTGAAATTAAAGAACGTTTCAAAAAATTTCCAGTAGGCTTTTATTCTTTACAGAATTAGAGAATCCAATCTGATGATTCATATGGAACCCACAGGCTCCCCACTAGCCTAAACAATCTTGAACAAGTCTTTGAACATAGTAAGAATGCTAACAAGAATATTGTCCAAAACTCTGCAACACAATGTACAAAGAACTGGAAAAATCTAATGCATCCTCAAGAAGCTATGTAATCTACAGGATCCAAAAATAGCCACAGGAAGAATTATCTGACAAAGTAATTATTCTGTCCATGCTGAATGAGGTAGGGGAAGATCTTCTTGAAATGCAGGGAAACACCAAAGGAACTCAGCAAAGAAACAAAAATTATGAAAAGATGTAAACTGGAATTCTAGATTCCAGCATAAATCTTCCAAAACAAAAATTATCTGAGTAGGACACATCACAGAAGGGAGAACAAGGAAAGAATCAGGGAGCTTGAAGTTTGAGCAGTAGAAATGATATAAAGTGAAGAGTGCCAAGACAAAAAGGAAACAGAGAGCTGAACCAAAATTTACAGCATCTGAAAAATCATTAGGGGACAATAATTAAAGTACTAACATTCATGACAAAATCTGAAAGAGGCTGGGGCAGAATAAACAGATGAGAAAAAAATGATTGAGCACTGCAGAGCATGTGAAAATTAGAGTTTCCCAGAGCTCAGAAAGTCTCACACCCTTAGCTGAAAGTCAAACCACTGAAAACCAAAGAGGAAGATGATACTTTCAAAAAGATGAGAGAAAAACCCATGATATGGAGAAAGATAGCAATCGAGGGCTGTTGATTTCTTCAGGGAAAACCGTACAGGGAAAAACATCCTTAAAACGCTGTAGGTGAAGAGCTATCAACACAGAACATTATATGCAGAATATGTATTTTAACAATAAAAGGCAAAGTAGGAAGGGATGGATAGGACTGAAGGACAAGAGAATTTATCGCCAGAGACTTGCTCTATTACTAGGTAACGGGAAATTCTTCAGGCCGAATGTGAATGATTACAAGTATCTTTGCACTGCAGGAAAACCGAAGTGGACAAGACATCGTGAATAGCTAGATAAATGTGATACTCTCTTATGCTAATATTAAATTCTTTATTATAGGAATGAATTTAGCAAACTTGCAAACTTTTTGCAAAAATGATAACCTAGTCTGGGTGGGTTCAGTCTATGGAGCCACTCTCAACATCTCTGTTAAAACTTTGGGGCTACCTGCTGTACCTGCACATGGAATGGTGGTTGGGCTATTCTGTTGTTCAAGTTACATTTTCATTACTTTTAATATCACATCAATTCCTTCCCTGAAAGATTTTCAGTTTTGTAGGCTCTTCTAGTCATTGGGAAACTGCCTGACACACTGAAGGTTTGCAGCTGCTACCTGGCAACAATGAATAACAACCAATGAAAGAAGGGATGTTATCCTTGGTTTTCAACATGACTTATACTCAAAGCAAGCTTGCAGAGTTCCCAGGCCTTTCCCTGGGTCTCTTTCAACTGATATATTAAGTCACACAATGGTGTTTTCACATCTACAAAAGAATCTAAAGCAAGAAAAAAATCACATCCCTCTCCACATTGAATGATAACCTAAGCTCCAAATAAGCAGTGCATGTGGTCTCAACCCTTGTAGATTCCACTTCACCTCGGAGCACCAAAAAGCATGTTGTATGAGGAATATGTAATGCACGTGTGTGCAGGGCCAGCACCTGATGCCCACCTTGAAGTTGCAGTGTCACAAAAGGTAGCAAGATTTGACTCTCCTTGAACATGTAGCCCCCCAAGCATTCAGCCCCATCTCCCACTTTGCATAACAAAGAGCAGTACCAGACCAATAATGCAGGGCACCTACCTCAAGATGAAGGGGTTCACGGTGGAATTGCTGGTGACATTGATGCTGTTGGTGACCATGTCCCCCTGCTTGACAGGACTGGATGTCCAAACAGAGATTGCTGAGCTGGATGCCATCTGGGTCCTGGGTGATGTTTAAAGCCCCAATCCTCTGTAGGTGGGCGTTGCCCAGCCCTGATCCCATCCTTCCACAGATGGATGGCATTGCTCTTCCTCATATCCATGGCGATATAGGCAGCCTGCCCTTTACTCAGTTGCATGGCATAGCAGAGCTCAGCAGGGCTCCCCTCCAGCTGCTCAGGTGCCTTCCTCCTGCTGGCCACCACTGTGTGGGGCAATGCACGAGCTGGGCTGCAGCTCTAGCTTTGGCACTCAGAGGCTGAGCTCTCTCACCACCGGGCAGCTGCCCCTCAACTCCTGGGTCTCACAGAAAATGAAGAGCCACAGGCAGAGAAGCACATCCATGGTGCCACACTCATCTCAATCCTGGCCACTAAGGAGAAGAGGACACACACCATGGGCTGGGTCAGGTGGACTCTGTCCCATGCTTCCAGGTCCCATTGGACTTGCTGTTTGGGCACAAGAGATTTGATGCCAACATGAATTCCAGAGGTCCAAATTTTCCATGGAAAAATACCCATGGCTGGTGTTCATGATGGGAGGCTATGTGGACTTGGAGTTGAAGAAGGACTTGACTTGGGACTTAAGCTGGGGGTGTGTGCAGGGTCCTGGCTAGCCTCCTCTAGGAAGAAGGTGGTCTCAGCTCACAGGAAACTAGCTCACGGGAGAAAACTGGGTGGTGAGGACAGAGTCTGCACATTGGCTCTGACTCTGTCAACCTCTATTGCTAGGAAAGACAAGAAGAAAAAAAGACAGTCACTCTGTGTGCACCCCCAATGCAGACCCAGTGCAGTGGGCAATTCAGACATGAGGGAGAGCTGTTCTGGATTGTACTCACTTAGAATTTTCATATTTCTTCCAGGATCTGCCTGTAAAGGACCCTGTCTGACCCATACATCATGCACTGGTAGGAGCTTGAGACATGTGTGATTTGATAGTTTTGAAAGTTAAGCATGGTTGAATAGCAGTGATTTCATGCAGCTGAACCTAAACTAACCAAAGGCAGCCAGTTCCTAAGAGGGTAAAGCGGTATTTTCATTCATAATATGCTTAAGATTAAAATCTATTTAATATTCCTGGCATGTGATGGGACAGCAGAGGAATGGGGTTGTGCAAAGTCCCTCTGAAAACACTCTCCCATGGAGAATTTGGTGTGTGAAAAGGGGGCCATCTAAAACCGTGTGGCCAATTGTGTCTTTGAAAAAGACATGCTGGGCTGGGATAACTGCTTAACCATTTGAAAAAAAGATAAAATTGCACCCATATCTTACACCACACATGAGAATAAACTCCCAATGTATCAGAGATCTAAATGTGAGAATATGAAAACTTTTCAGTACTAGAAAAATAATATGGATTAATTCCAGTTTAAGCAGGGTATAAGGAAAAGATTTCTAGTTATGACTCACACTCAGAATGCATTTTCTTTCTTTTGGGGGGTGATAGGTCAGGTCTGAATTCACTTAAAAAATTATGTTAACTCTACCTATGTAAAACTCACATATATATATGTTTTATGCATGTATGTTATTTAAAGAGAAGGGGCATGTAGTATAACAAAGAAGACAGGACTTAAAAACTGAGTATGACCACTGAATCATTATATTGATATCTCTTTTGGTCTCCAGTGTCTTGGAACAACCAGAAGAAAAAGAAAAAGAAAAAAAAACAGAAGAATCGTGAAATATAACCCATAGCAAACTTCAAAATCTATTCTAACACCATTTGTTGAAATGCACCTGGAAATTTATTGCTTTCTTGTATCCATGTTATATTCACAAATAAAAATGTTAAAAAAATTCCAGTCGGCTTTATTTTTAAAGAAGTGGAGAATCCAATCTTGTAATTTGTATGGAACCACAAAGACCTCCCATTAGCCAAACCCATCTGGAAGGAGTTTTCCAACATAAGAACAACACTAACAAGGATATCACCCAAAAGGTTGCCACAAAACATACAAAGAAATAGAAACATCTGTCCCATTCTCCTGAGGAAATGCAGCCAACAGCCTCCCAAAGTAACTGCAGAAAGAATTATCAGACAAAGCAGTTACTCTATCCGTGCCGAATGGAAAGAGGAAAAGTACTCAGCAAAGAAAAAGAATTAATGACAAGATGTCAATGGGAGTTCCAGAGCTGAGCATAAATGATGTAAAATAAAAATTAAATGAGGAGGATCAATCACAGAAAAGAGAGCAAAAAGAAAAGAATCAGAGAGCTTGAAGATTGAGTGGTAGAAATGATACAAAGGGGAGAATGGAGAGAGAAAAAGGAAACAGGGAGGTTGCACAAAAATTAACAGCATCTGAAAAATCATTAGTGGTCACTATCAAAAGTTATAACATTCATTACAAAGTCTGAAGGAGCTTGCTGTAGAATAAACGGATGAGCAAAAATGACTGAGCACTGCACCTTCTGTGAAAAATCCAGATCCCAAGAGTTCAAAAAATCTCACAAGCATATCTGAAAGGCAAACTAATGAAAACCAAAGAGGAAGACAATATTTACAAAAAGAGCAGATGAACACCTATTGTATGGAGGAGGAAGATAACAATTGAAGATCCCTGATTTCTGCATGGAAACAGAGTGAAAAGCATCTCTTAAATGCTGCAGGAAAAGAACCATCAACGCAGAGCATTGGTGCAAAATACATGCTTTAAGGATGAAAGGCAAAACAGGCAGGGATGGAGATGACAGGAAAGCAGAGTAATTGATCACTGTAGACCTGCTGTATTACAATGTAAAAGGAAATTGCTCAGGCTGAGTGTCAATGATTACAAGAAGCTTTGAACTGCAGGAAAAATGGAGGTTGACCAGAAATAGTGAATTTCCAGATAACTGTGACACTCTATCATGCAAATGTTAAATGCTTTGCTATAGGAATAAGTTGAGCAAGTTTACAAACTTGTGCAGAAAGGATAACACAGTCTGGGTGGGTGGGAAAATGCATATATAGGGATGATGTGACATCTACAGCCAAGACCAGGAGATTAAATCATCCACATGACTGTAAGTCATCAATATCTTCCTCAAGTCATTAAAACAAGAACTCTTATGGTATATAAAAAATTTGGTATGCTTATTTAACCCCAGAGCAAACATGGAAAGAGATCCAGAGTTCAGAAGAATTGGGTAACCGGAAAGTTCTACACCGAGGAGATATAAGTCAAGCAGCAAAAATATAGGGACGCCAGTGTTGTGTGAACAAAAGTTTTCAGTTTCCTTGGTGAGACACCTAGGAATAGGATTGCTGTATCGTATGGTAAGCCTGTGTCTCCAGCCTGCCCTTCCCAACCCCACTGCCAGACCTGGGTGGCCCTCTTCTTCAGTCAGTGACACTCTCCTCATGACACTGGGGAAAAGACCACCAACCCACAACTTCTGGCAGCAATGCTGCGGCCTATGGCAAGAAACCAGGGAGCATGGGCTCACTGCCAGATGATTTTCTGCCATGTTGCCTATGGGCTCCCTTCTCCCACATGGACGCTGACACTGATGGGCCAGAGCAGGAGGATGGCCACATCTTCACCACTCCAAACACCTTACTCCAGCATCCCTGAAGTGCTGGGGGGTACAGGATCTCAGCAGTGGCTCTGTCACATATGGACCCTTCACTTGGCACCCTCTTTCCTACCATGCATTCTCTGCTTACACTTTTCTAAGACGCATCACAGACAAAAAGCCAAGGTGTTTGAGATTTGCCCTTGGCCAAAGCATACTGCAGACTTTCATTGCTCTCCACACACGTGTTCTTCCCAACTGCCATTCACAGGCAGTTACCTAGAGAATTTACCCCTCCTTTGCCCTGGAACCATGCAAGAGGATGAAGAACTGTCATGGTAATCTAAGAAGGCACCCCAGACCTGGTAGCATTCAATCTGCATTTATGCCCATGGGGACAGGGGAGACCTCTCCTTCTTCTCAAACCTGGGACTCTCATGAGAATCCTCCATTTCAGGAGCCCAGAAAGCCATTCCATCCAGAAACCCCAGCTGGTGCCTAGGTACACATGCCTTTAGTAAATGCCATCACGAGCTTAAACAGCTCCACTGGAGACTTCCACCAGTGGGGAGGGAAACTGGAAGTCCTGTCACCACACCAATTGTCTCCCAGGTACACCAAGGAGGTGAGGGATGAGGGCCATCATCTCTCTGCACCACCCCACGGGTGGCTGAGAGGAAGACACACAGAGAAAAAAGGCTTCCAATGAGACTAAAGGGATAAAAGAAATTCAAGAAATTTTTCGCCCAAATCACACAGTAGTAGACACCTTAGGCTGAAGTTTCCTCTATTGCCATATATGAAAGGGGACTCTGATGCTGCAATCACATTTCCAGGTCATTTATTACATGTCACAGATTGGGAGGAAACTGGCTAATGGAAGACCTTGCAATCTGGACAGGAAATGAGTTAAAAGTGTGAACTGAAACAACAGAGGAATGGTGGCATCTCTGTGGAGCTCCTTCTGTGTCATAATCACAAAGTCAAAAGGTGATGAGAAACACAAGATCCTTGGTCTTTGTCCTCACAGGACTTCAAGAGTCCAGGCAATCTGCTCATTGTTCAAACTACACAAATCTATCAGTATTTACAAATGTAGGCATGGTTTGGTAGCAGAAAGTGAGGAAGCTTTGGGGACACGTATACCAAATATCTTGACCTGGGCATGGAAGAACACTGTTTACATACAGCATTGTCTAGGGTAGACTTTGCCTTATAAAGTCCTCATGCTTGTCCTTCAGGTGGCACTCTGTTTCCTCCCATGCATACTCTGATTACACTTTTCCAAGATGTATCACAGACAGAAGTATACACGTGTACTTCCCAACTGCCATTCGAGAGCAATTTCATGGGGAAGGCTTACCCCTTCTTTGCCCTGGACCCATGCAAGAGGATGAGGAACTGTCATGATAATCTGAGGAGGCACCCCGGACCTGATAGCATTCAGTCTGTATTTATGCCCCTGGGGTCAGTGGAGACCTCTCCTTCTTCTCAAACCTGGGACCCTCTTGAGAATTCTCCATTTCATGAGCACAGAAGGCCACTCCTTCCAGAATACCGAGTCCATACCAAGGTTCATATGCCTTTAGGAAATGCCATCACAAGCTTAAACAGTTCCACTGGAGACTTCCACCAGTGTGTGTGTGTGGGGGGAGGGGGGAATTGGCAGTCCTGTCAACACACCAGTTGTCTCCCAGGTACACAATAGAGATGAGGAAGCAGGGCCATCAGTCTGTCTCCACCACCCCAGTGGTGGCCCAGAGGAAGACCCAGAGCAAAGAGACTTCCAATGAGACTGAAGGGAGGAAAGAAATTCAAGAAACTGTTCACCCAAATCACATAATACTAGACACCTTAGGCTAAAAGTTCCTCTCTTGCCACATAGGCAAGGGGACTCTGATGCTGCAACCACACTCTCTGCTAAATTATCACATGTTGTAGATTTGGAGAAAACTGGCTAATGGAAGACCTTGCACTCTTGGCAGGAAAAGAGTTAAAAGTGGGAACTGGAGCAACAGAGGAATGGTGACATCTCTGTGGAGCTCCTTCAGTGTCCTAATCACCAAGTCAAAAGGTGATGAGAAACAAAAGAACCTTGGTCTCTGTCCTCACAGGACTTCAAGAGTCCAGGGAACATGCTTACTGTGCAAATGACACAAATCCATCTGTATCTACAAATGTAGGCATGGTTTGGTAAGAGAGGCTGAGGAAGCACTGGGGGCATGAATAGAAAATATCCTGACCTGGGAATGGAGGTACACTGTCTTCATACAGCATCATATAGGGTAGACTTTGCCTTATAAAGTCCTCATACTTGCCCACCCAGGAACTCTAAATATCTGTTTACTTCTCACACTGGTCATCATGGACTAGGCAGGAACCAAACCTGTGTTTGTATAACCCATATTCCTAGGTCACAGGCAATGTCTCCTGTGTCACAGATCTTGGAGTGGGCAGCCTGCTAAGAGTATTTGTTTCAACTGCTCCAGGCATTCTTGAAAATGTCTGTTTGCCATTTCTTTGACCTCCCTCCCCTGTAGAGCCCTTTAAGCAAGGGTCATACCAGTGATTACTCATCACTCACAGAAATGTTATGGAAGCATTCACCGTTATGTTGAAAATGCCATGAGCCTCTGCCCTGTCAGTGACATGTGGATCACTCACCCAGACAGACTTCAGCCATGGGGAAGGGTCTCAAGGCCCTGAGACTGCCCAGCTAACCGGGAGCCATGGCCAATGGAAAGATGTCACATAGGTCCTCCAGAGAGTGCATCAAAAGTGCAGAACATGTGAGTACAATTCACCCATATGTTTCCATCCTCTGGCTGAAGAAACAGCCCTGGCCAGGGAGTTTTCTCAGTTCAGGCCTAAGACAACATCATGCAGTAGTGGCCACACCCACTGGGCACAGCCAAATTCCTACATGAGCAAAGAAAATGGGGATGATATGCTACTCTTTTCTCAAACAGGATTTCTGCCTAGTAAGAGCAACCACAGCCATACACTTGTATTGAAATGAACAGGTACAAAGAATGTACACTAAAATATGACTTCCTGACTTCCCTATTCTTCAGCCACCCAGGTATGCCTCTGGATGTGATAATATTGCATTTTACACATAGCAACCGACACACATTCATTAAAAATTCAAGAGGGAGTGACACCATGCCAGCCAGTTTTCAAAGGAGTTAGGCATATTTTCTCATGTGTTCTCCACTTACTGTGGCCACCTAGATGCCAGAAGGAAAGAAAGCCCTCCTTCATCTAACTATTGTCTCAAAATGGGAAGCCTGAATAACTTCCGTTTCAATGGCTACAGTTGTGATAGGATGATTCCATTTTTACATACATATGTCCTAGTTATTTTCAATTTTTCTTTCTATTTTGACACTCATGTGTGAACCTAGTATATGTTTGTCATATTTTTCAACCAAGGATCTCTCAAAATTTGGTCAAGCTCCCTGGCTTTCTTTCTAATTCTGTTAGGACAAAACAGTATTACTGGTTTGCTTCCATGCCCATTCAACCACCTCCCTTACTTGGATAAATCTCTGGAGAAAATACAACAACATCTGGCATGCTGCTGCAGTGTGAAAACCAGAAATGAGGCCGCAGGCCTCCAGGAGCATTCCACGAAGTTAGAACAGGCTGAGAACTAAGGATCTGTAGTTTCAGGAAGCAGGTTTTATTTGCTATGGCCATAGGGCTCAGCCGAGTAGCCTCTGAAAGTCTGAGCCCTGAACAAAAGGCAACCTTAGCTTTTATAGACTCTTTGACACGTTAAACACAAGATAAACAATTGGCTGATTTAAGATGAGAATGGCCCAGAGCTGAACCGTTGAGGGGCCCCCACCCCAGGAATGTCTTCTTTTGCCTACATGCATCTTCACCAGTTCCTGAAGGCTGGGGGAGGGGGTTTCTATCCCAGGAAATGTGCCTTATCCTGCTTGCCTGCAAGGAGAGGGGGTTTGGGGATTTTCCACAGAGAGCACAGCTAAACCAGAAAGAGGATAAGGCCTGCCTGCTACACTGCAGTTTTTAGACTGCATCAGTGACCTAAACGATCTATTGGTTTTTGAAATCTGTGACATACCACCAATGATCATCAATCGTAGAGTAGCCTACCATTACTATGAGGGGTACTTTCCTTATTTTATGCATGGCAGTTCCCTCATCTTCCTTCTAAGATTTTCACCTTTTGCATATATTTGGGGACACATCACACCCTTTCATACAGGTAGTTTTCACTGACAGATAATAAAAACTTGTGTGTTTCTGTGTCCACTTATGAGCCAACCTCACAGCTGCTCCTCTATTTACCTTCCTTATATGAGTTTATCCAACATGTTCATCCATAACAGGATGCATTGCTGATAATATGCTGATTTTTCTTTCATGTTATGTGGTGAAAAGCCAGCTTTTCACATGTACAATGATACAGATGTTGCATAGTGAATTCACAGAGATGGAAACAAAGCCAAGAGCAGAGACTTAGCTACAGAAAGGGGAAAACGAGGTACTATACAGAGGTGATGATAGAAGGATATCTGTCATTTGATGTTTATATTTTTAGAGAAGGACATATCACTCTGTCAACTGAATTTATATTGATGTTGTTCATATCTACTCCAGAACAAATTTACACTACTCCCTCTAGAAACTGTGGGTGACTCAGGAATGTAGGAGATGTGTAAAGTGTGGGATTTCAAATCAAGAATGAAACCTCTATTTCTTCTGACCATGTCAGCATGTTTCTCTTCACACTACAATCTCACTACTGGCTATAAATGGGAGGGAGAGCAGGCCGTTTTCTCTCATGAGAGTTATTTTCAAAATGAAAGCATTTTCTCTTCATGATATGGTCACCTAAAATCACCCATGTATAGAAAGAGCAGAGTTGGACCTCACAAGATGAAGAATACATGCAATCACAGAATCATGTGAAGACCCATCACCATGGAGATCTGATGATGCACATATGGCTCATGGATTTACCGTCACTCTGTATGCAAAGACATTCAAGATTGGGAGTGGGTACAGACACCTCAGCTCCAGTCTAAAGCCAGGGGGAACCTGAATTGCTGCTCGAGGTATCCTCATATTGTCATGCTTCATGAATTCAACTACCCAAGTGGACAAAATTCATTTCTTTACACATATTTCTCACTTTGGTTTTCAGTTTCCCCTCCCCATACCTAACCATTTCAGTTGTGTTTTATACTTTTGCTTCACCCTGTAATTATACATTTTTCTAACAACAAGGTTTCCATTAAAATTCATCTACAGTCAGAAAAATACAGTATTTCTTTGATGTCTTGCCCCTTACTTTCCTCCCCGTTAGCTATTCCCTCAACAGAATTTGGGGATGTCTGTTTTTATACTCTTTTGTACTTCTGAAAAAGAGGACAAAGGAAATTACTCATTTCGGGAATTTGAAGTGAATCTCTATGGGTTGAGATGGGTAGGGAGGCATTTCACACAATGAAGGTTTCCTACCTTTGTTTTCATCATGCCTTCCTGATACTCTTCTCTGGAAATGTATTCTCAGTTCTGTATATTTGGGGACCTGGTCCATTCCTAACAGAAGTATTCAGAAATATCTTAAGAAGATGCATGCTTAACAATTTGCGAACTAAAACAAGATACACATTTTCTTTCATACTTCTCAGTTACCCCAGTTACCCACGTTTTACAGATATAACTATGT